>CAJVPU010001361.1:0-13133 GCA_910591775.1 Dentiscutata heterogama | reverse complement strand
TACATTTTAAGTTATATGTTACCATGTAAGGTAAGTTATATATAATAATAATATATAAATTTCATCCTTTAATAACCCTAATGCTGGCTAAATATATTCTGACCGGCATTAACACAAGCCGGCCTGACTATATATTTATTACCGACTCTTAAATATATAATATGTTTATTCAGAACCGCATATCAGATATTATCAGTTATATCTACGTATGTACGTACGTACGTACCCATATAAGCGCAAAATAAGCTTAGGTGCGTTATTTTGAATAATGGCTCGAATTAAACCAAAATTTGAAATTACACCCCTGCGCGTTATTTCGCGCTTATACGGTAATCGAATCTAGACCGCGGCATTGGTGAGGCACCTTGAAATACTAATATTAAACAAAAAAAAAATTTTTTTTTTAATACACATTTTGAACGGTATTTGCGATTTTTTACTTGTTCATTGCATATGTACAGTACATCTTTTGAAAAGATAATATTTAACACTATTTAAGAAAGACCAAAAACGAAAAAATAAAATGCCAAAAAAATATAAATATATATAAATAAGTTCATCCAAAAATATCCTAGGAGAAATGAAATATATAAACTATGTTACAAATGCACCATTTCAATCAATGGCATGGACACCAAAAATCTTACTCGGTAAAAATTGACTTTACATACAGTAATGTTAGATGCTCATGAAAAGCATCGAAAAAAATCTATTCGTATAAATTTTAAGCAAACATACGCTTTCTAGGTGCTTCATAATCACACCTAAGTAAATCAAGATTGATAGTATAAATACATTGTTGTATCTCTTTATCCATATCCCTAGTAAATCTTCCATTTACTAAACCAGCTTCCCATGATAAATTGAGATGTAAATATTTTAAAGATTTTCTTTCTTTGACGAACCCCAAAACAGTTGTTAAATATGAAGTGTCAATGGCAGCATTGGGGAATAAAGATAATTCATCAAATTGTACACGACAATTTGATAAAAATTCGCCTAATGCAGGTAAGGAATAATCTTGTTCCAATTCAAGATGACGTAATGAGGAAGGTAAGATTTTGGCCATTGCTATTAATAAAGCATCAAGATTTTTCATATTAGTTGAAGATAGACGAAGATGAATAAATTTAAGTCCGCTGATCAATTGTAAATAATTATCAAAGTTAATTTCAGGGATATCAGTAAAGTCCAAATGAAGATGTACAATTCTAACAGCAGATCTCAATATAGCTTGAACAACTTCAGTATTTATCGTGTTTATCCAGAGATTCTTTAAGGAACTTCCACCAGTTTTTATAACAGCAGCAGCAACTTTTGGAGTTTGATTGAACAATTTCAAAGAACGAAGTGAGAATGAAACGCTAGTGACAGTAGTAGGTATTGAATCATGAGCAGTAATATCTTGAAGATCCTCCGAGTGAAATTCAATAGCACGTAAATTTGTACATTTACCCAATACATCAAGAGAAGCCCATTGATAATTAATATTATTAAATTTCACAAAAGTTAAAGAAGCAGATTGAGATTCTAAAGCTGATAGGATAGGATTGATTCTTGGAGCAACACCAGTCAACTCGAAAGTTAAAAGATTTTGTTGAGCACGTATTAATGAAGATAAATTTTCAGCTTCATTTTGATCATTAACATTTAAATCAACTTTTAAATGACGTATTCCTGTACAGATAGCAGGTAATTTCTTTATAAGAATTGAAGTGTTGGATGAAACATTATTTATCAAAACTACAAGTTTTGATAGATTCATAAAGGAAGATTGACTTCTTGTAAATATTGATACAACAGGAATATCATCATTAGAATCTAAAATTATACAATCTAAATTAGAACTTCTCAAGAATAATTTACATAAAGCTTTCATTATAGTAGCTTGTCGGCTGACACTTAGGCCATGTATTCTTGGTTTAATTTTTTTACTGAATTTATCGTTTCCTAATGTTTTATAACATTTACGAACGGCCATACGTATAACAGGATAATTCAATTCTTTCAAGTACGTAGCGTACTCGAATAAAGGACTTGGTAAATGTAAAGAATCGTCATCACCCGGGGATAAATCATCACTAAATAAAATTCTTCTTTCATCATCATTAAAACATGAAACGTAAGATTCTATAAAACTTTTTGAAGAATCAGTTTTATATAAAGGAGGATTCGGTCTTGCCCATAAGATTGGAACAACACTTCTACACCAAAATCGATTAACGAATAAACATGAATATAAAGTTGATTGATTATCAATTTTTTTAAATATTTCACCAATAGTTTCTGAAGGTAAAGATGAACTAATTGATTTTTTTCCTATAAGTTTTCTACTAGTCATCGTGTTTTTTTTTTTTTTTTAAAAAAAAAAAGAAAATCGATTTCAAAATTTAAATTGATGTAAAAAAAAATTGATATAAAAAAAAAAATCGAACTGCAAACCTTATTTTTATAACTTTACCAAAAATCAATAAAAACAAGTCGATCACACAAGGTCACATATGACAACCTGAAATAACAGGTTAATCATAATATATAGGCTTTACTAGGAATAAATTAGGAATACAAGTTACAAAAACTAGTCTTAGAAATTGTCAAATTTATCAGAATTCAGGATATTTCTTAAATGGATTTCTCACGCCTTTCCTTCATCCTATTCATGTTGTATTTACAAAGATTCTTTTTTTCAAAAAGTTTTATATCAAGGATCGTCTCAATACTTTTTTTTTTCTTTGATTTCAATATTTTGACAATTACACAAAGATAAATCAAAATTAGATTATTTTTTTTTAAAAAAAAAATCTAGTATGAAAAAGCCCTTATTGATGTTGTGTATGAGATTAATTCATATCATTATATTTTAACACCCATTGTCATATGATCATTTTACATTGTCATTTCTTTCTTGTTACGGAATGTATCTTATATTTGTATTTCAGATTAACTAATATAGAATATTTGAAGAGCTGGAGCGGAGAGTGCGGAGTGGAAGAAGACAAAGTCCGGCTCCCGCCGATAATGATTTCTTTTTGTAAATAACTATAACGTCAATTTGCATCAAAAAAAATAATGATATTAATAAATATAGAAATATCTCAATTTTTAACGAATAATAATGCGCATCAGCATAATCCAAAAATAAATTTCCATTGTTCTTCATTCTAATATCTTTTAAGCAATTCGATTTTTGATTATTTTTTTAAATATAAAGTTTGTTAAAAGGTTAAATCAAGCTTACGATATATAAAGATGTATATATCATCTATTTTCCTGGAGTACATTTGAGAAAAATATTACGTATCGGTATACGTAAAATATAAATATGGTATATGTATACGTATGCAAGTACAGGATCAGTCTTTTTTTTTTCAAGCCAATAGAATTTCCGTAGCATTAAATAGTTTAATAAATTAATCGTCATTGCAGCATTGTTTTTTTTTAACCAGCGGAAATTTTATAGGTGATCAAAGACTTTTAAGTAGAATAACACATGATCTTGATATCGTTATACAGTACAAAGCTTTAATCCGCGAAATCAAAACAAATCAATTTTTCCGAGATAAACTTGATTTGCACGACTATAACGATAAAAGATATTTAAGTTTTAAGAGAAAAAGTCTAAGATACGTACGTAAATTGTTAAATTCTAATAATAAATATTCTTTTCTAGAAACAAAACCGGTTTCTTGAACAAATTTCGAGACATAAATGTTCGATCATTTTTTTTAAAAATATTACGTGATTATAATAGATAATCTTGGCGTTGATGCATATGTTAGTGAGAAAAAAAATTGTGTTTGAAGAGTCTACAAAAGGTTGGTTTAAGATAGTAAAAAAAAAAAAACTTTTTTACAAAGTGATATAGCTTTTAATAATCAAACTACGATTCTATAGAAGTGATTACTAATTTTATTAAATAAACGTTATATAATTCAATATATTAAAATGTGATTCAGTTACAATGTACAGTACTTTGTGTGTTGACTATATAGTCGTTGAAATAGAATCTTTATGAATTCCAAAACAGTATACGTTGAACAGAATTCTCTACACTGTACCGACTAGTGATGCCGACATAACATCACTATGATAGGAAATAACTATATAGTAAATGTTATAGTTAAACCTATTGATTAAAATTAGGCTATTATTAGAACGTCAAAAAAATAATTTATGTCAAATAATATTCATTTAATAATTCAATAGTTGACTATTAGCAGCAGAAAATATGTATTTAAGGTGAATAAGTACGTCTATAGTAAAATTTTATATTTTGTAAATAAGCATATTCATAGTGTAAAGTAACCACACGGTATCGTTCTCTAAGGACTGATTAATCACGGGACTAGATGTTATCCGGCAGCTTACTAACTCGAGTTATTTGGCAGTGATTACGTCATCTGCCAAAATAACGAAGTTATTTGGCAGCTTACATAATCACTACCAAAAACTCGAGTCATTTGGCAAGCACAAGTAAACCACCGGATAACACCGTTATTGTATGCTACGCAGCCAATAACTTGTTTATCTGGCAGCGAATTTAATATGTATCATTTCTGGGCCCTTTCGGGCTCCAGAAGCTGACATATTAAATTTCACAGCCAGATAATGAAATTATTTTACAAATAAGTATACATTATTGGCTGCTTCGCCTATATATTATCGATTTTCAAATAACCAATGAATAAGACCATGTCACTATTAATTAAAAAAAAAAGCACTTATTTTCGAGTTTTATAGTATCTAATTTTGATGGTCAGCCTCGAACAAAAAAGTATTGGATGCTTGCATTGTTGGTGAAAAAAAAATGTTTTATAGAAAAAATCGACCTACAATTAAAGCGTTATTCTAAGTCACTCATCACTATTATCATGGCATCTTAAATTTAATATCAAAATATAGCAGATCTTACCTTTTTTTTTGTTTTAATAACGATAACACAGAATAGTATTGAGAAATTTTAAGCCATAATCTAAACCGACATCAAGAAAAGGTCATGGAAATATGGACTTTAAACCATCAAAAATTGTAGATGAGTTGAGAACGATAATAATTGGCTTTAAAAAAACTATGCAGTAAATGTTAAATGTTAATATTAATTACTTTAATAATTTTATACAGTTTCGTAGTTTATGATTTTATCAAAAGTATATAAAGTTTTGTCGATTTATATTTAACATGGCTAGTTATATTTTTATTGTTGAACATCAATGGTCTTGCAAAAGAAATCATGTATCTTTCAAGAAGTTGATGCATAAAGTCTATTATTATCATTCAGTCTACATTAATCTATAATTTATTTTACATAAGACGTCATATGCAGATAGTCGTAGACAGAATGATAATACCGTTATTAGGCGTGTAAGTGAACAATAACTGCGCTATTCGTCAAAGATCTGTTAAATGCTATTCGGCCGCTATCGCGGTCGAATGCATCTACAAATTTTTCCGAATAACAACGCTACGCGGATTATCCGTCAAAAATTTTCGACAAATAATTGCAATTATTTTCACTACACGCTTAATAACTACATATTATTGGCTGTTTCGAATCCAATAACTATATTTATACTTATTGTTAAAGTCTACAGCTAATATGTATATACCATAAATGAGTTTGTATTGCATGTGCCCCAAATCTCAAATTATGGCCAAACTACTGTTATACATGACTCGGGTCTATTGCATTCCGCCAATTTTAAAACCACTTTAATGCTTTAGACGCCTGAAATAGTACATGATTAAAGGTTTATATAATATACTTCGTGTTTATAATAGGAAATCTAGATTTAAAAAGAACCACATTTAACCAAAGAAGTTTCTGTGGTTTACAGCCAGATATAGCATGTAGTGACCTACTATCGAGACTATCGAGAAAGGTTATTTTATAAGGCCATTTATGGTAATATCTCAAAAACTTTATCATTACATAAAATCTTATTTTTTAAGCGTTTTTTAAGACTTTTGTCCAGGTTTGGCAAGCAATTATAATCTACGTAACACTATGACAATGAAGGTTTCAGAATTAAATTATTCAATGTCCGATTTCAGATAAAATAAGTGACGTATTTATTTCAAATATTTCAAAAGAAGCGACGTACAAAATCTATTTTTTTAAAGTATGTACGTACTTACCGATTAATGTTTTATAAAAGAAATACTAATTTTATCATCGGCTACGCCTATTTAATTTTCTGATTCGGGATTCTAAAAAAGAAAATAGGATCTTTTAACTTTCACTTATTTTTGAAAAAAGTTACCCTCTAATATAAGAAAAAGAACAACATAAAATTCACAGTAAATATCTGCAGTATATTCTGTGCATAGAAGATTTCTCTGTTTTCATCAAACATTTTAGGATTATGCATATTTTACGCACTAAATAGTGTAAGGCAATACAGCAATAAAATAAACACTTGTCTCTTAAAAGCCGGCGGCTTAGCACTTATACATACCTACATATATATATGTGGTGTCTAAATTACTTCTCTTAAATTATTTTGGCAATTAATTTGATTCCATAGTTAACGAAATTATTGGAGAAATTATTTGAATTCCTTATATAAAAATACACTAAAAAGTACAGTCAAACCTCACTAAATGCAATCTTTAACTTTGGTCCAAATATATATACCTAGACACATAAATGCAATTTTTTCTTATTGTTCTAAATGCAAGCTGTCAAATGTCTGATGCATTTAAGGAAGTTTAACTATATGATTATTTTGGGGTGCATATTAAAAAAAACTATATATGTGGCGATGGCGAAAATTTTGGCGAAACCACTCTTTTTTCAAAAATAATTTAGACATTCATGTACGTACGTACGTACGTACGTATCTCACGCGATATCACCACATCCGTGATCATCACAGTCAAACTGTTATATAATTTAATATAAAGACTTATATTTTAATATAATTATTATAATACAATATATATTTTAAAATATATGTTGAATATAAAGTTAATATATTAAATAAATAAATATATTATGTTTTTATATTTAATTATATATACTGTATATTTTTTATTATATATTTTAATATATGTTTAAGAAAAAACTAGAGTTGACTACTGTATATAAAATTACTTAATTAAAGAAACTCAATTGATGCATTTAAAAAAAGTGCAAAGAATTGACTGTATATTTTACACAATAGAAAATCAATCGAAAACAATGAAAGAAGTACGTATTTATACTGAACATTGTGAAAATCAACAGATGAAGTATTTTATTTAAATATATACACGATATTACAAAGCAGGAATTGGTTCATTTATGGCAATATCCAGTACGCCATAAAAATTTTGTAGACTTCCTAGTAGCAGTGTTGTCACGTTACTATGTTAGAAATGAGGCTTAAATATTTTAAAATAAAAGTTGTCATAATAAAGTTTTGAGTTATTAAAATTTCTTTTTTTGTGTAATATATTCAAACTTTTTTTGTCCATATATGTCCATTGACAACACTGCCTATTAGTATTATCATTGCTCACCACAACAAAGTATAAAGTATAGGCATTCTTTAATCAAGTCAAACGGGATCATCGAATCAAGTATTGAACGAACAATAGATGATCGGTCTCTATTTTCGGGTCGATATTGGCGATATGGAAATGCTTTTATTTGAATTAATGCTATTATAAACAATTCTATTGATATTAGAACTGCTTGAATTCCTTTTGAAATGTTGAGTGGTTGCCTATCATTAGCGTTTAAATATATATTAGATTTAAAAATTGTTTATTTAAAATTGTAAAATATTTAAAGTATATATGATATTTTACTAACCAGTATTCAGTTGAATTAATGAGACCAAAAAAAACGAGTATATTAATAAAGTGGCCTTGATATGTGATTACAAAAAGTGCCTATACGTAGTCCAAAAAAATTATAATGTAAATAATATGTATATATTTACTTATACTTATATGAAATTTTTTTATTACCGCAAAGACACAAATTCCTCTCCAGAATAATTGACTCTTTAATTCAATTAAATGAGTGACACCTCTGTTTATATCTATTAATTCGAGATATTTTGCGACTGGTTTTGCTAGCATGTTCTAAATTAATACAATTATATTAATTATAATTATGTTAATTATAATCATGTTAATTATAATCATTATAATCATGTTAATTATAATCATGTTAATTATAATCATGCTAATTATAATCATGTATGTTAATTATAATCATGTTAATTATAATTATGTTAATTATAATTATGTTAATTATAATTATGTTAATTATAATTTATTAACTAAATATTTTTATTTCTTCTTTTTAACTTACCAAACACAAGTTAGCCACTAATCCAGAAACAGTTTGAATAATCACCAAATAGAGTTGACCAAAATATATAGAAAAAATCTCTTCACAATATTTTCCTTTATACTGTAATGCGAATCCAATTCCAGTTGTAATATACAATACAAAAACATATTGTAAAATTCCAATTCTCAAATTATTGAGATAATTCTGTTTTAAATAAGGACATTTTATAAACCAAAATACTTTTATTGCATTGGTAGAATGGGTTTGACTCATATGAGTTGATAACTTTTCTAATTCAATTATTCGCTCTGCATCATTTGTACCTAGGGAGTTTAGCAAGAGATTGAAGAAACTGTGAACTGCAAACGCTTGGTATGCATCACGGATTGTCAAGAAGTATATTGAATATCGCAAGAATAAGTATGAAAGCCAGGTCATGATTGTATACATTGGCACCAAAAAAAGTAACCGAACTACATATCGTTGTTCGAGTTTCTAAAAAAAAAATATATATTTTTTAAATTAATAATAATACTGCAATAATAACAGTGATATAATATAATATAATAACAGTAGTATAATCACTACAAATCATAATAAGCACCAAGGTCATATGAAATGAATCGAATCAATTCACTTTGATCGTGCTGATTCAACTTAAGTCATGACCATATTTAGAAAAGAAAACAAAATAATAATTACAAGATTATTATAATATTTCCATTGCTGTTTCATTTGATAAAAAGCAATCATTGATGCCTCTATTGTGAATATAGCAGATACTGCCCATCCTACTACATGAACTATAAAAATAAAAGGATATTAGTATCCAAATAAATTTTGATAATGAAAAGAAAATTTAACCTACTTGATACTTTTCTATTCTCGTCTATAAGCACAAATGCATTCGGGTCGTCACCCTTGTCTATAGTTGGACAAACATTGGAGAAGAATAGACTCATTATGAAACAACTCAATAGTGTTTGTAAAAAAGAGGATTCTTTTAATACAGTTAAAGTTGTTAATTTTGTCAATCTCTAATTGACGTTTATTACTTATTACGTACAGTACGTATGGTTTTGTTGATAAATAATAAAGTTCGCACTTTCTAAGCGCGCAACTTTGCATAAAAGAATGTTAAAATTTTACACATACGTATGTATGTAAAAATAAAACTATAAGTTATCTCAGTGAATAATTCTGATAAAACTTTTCTTTTATAAACATCCATTTTACACGGAATTTAATTTCACAGTATCACGTTCAATATTCAAAACTAGAGTTCCAATCCGGATAGCGTTTATCCGTCTGTTTATCCGATCCGAATTATCCGGGTAATTCAGATACGGATAAACGGATGACGGATTTATCCGGCTTGGACCTCTATTCAAAACAAAGTAATTCTTGGTCTGTTCGATACTAAATTTAGCAACAAAAAAAAAAAAGATAGATTGGCAAGCAAGATAAGCTTAACTAATATTGATTGTTTGTTTTAAAAAGATCTTTCGTTTAAACGTTTTTCCGTGTAACATTCTTCAGATGAACGTATTACACCCTATATGAATTCAATACAACATAGCTGAACAATTGAGATCACATAAAAATGACAAAGCATTTTAGTGTTTCGCATATGTCAAATACAAGCAATGCATAATAATTTTGAATAATTAAACCAATTTTTTTGTTACACTGGACTTATAAACTAGAATGCGTAATTCAAATTACTATACTCGCGTCCAGCAATATTATTTTAAGAGATTTAAAATCATATTATAAAGTGTATGTTACACTAAGGTTAACTAATATGTATAAAAACAACAATACATTTTGAATATGTGCGCTGCAGAAAACCTTAATATATTATCAATTTTTGCATATCGACATTGACCCGCCAACCAAATATTTCTATTCTAGAACTACCCAAATTCCGGGTCAGCTGGGCCTACATTTAACATTTCAATTATAAACCTGGGACAATGGAGATGATAAGTTACCGAGTCATAATTACCAAGGTTGTACAGTACAGTACATACAAACTTCTAATACAGATTTAAGCATAAATATTGAATATTATGCAACCTACCGTTCTCCGTTACGTAGTAATGAAGATTCATATGCTTATATATTAATACATAGTAAGAATTATGACATACGTAGCAGGGATCCTTAATTTTCTCCCACCAGTTCGGTTGGTCGCGTGTAAATATTAGCGATGTAAACTTAATTAAATATTTTGGTTATTATAGAATCAAAAATTAAATTATATTTTTTTATTTAGAACTACGGGACAAATAAGAGCTTCCATTTCTGCAGAACGTCTACATCTCCAATATTTTGAACAATAATTACAAGTTACATTACAGTCCCTAGTTTACTTATCCCAAATTTTTTCTCTTGGACGGCCTGCATTTTTTCGGTTGTGTTTTATTTATTATTTTTTTTCTGAAGACTTATCTGTATGAGATAGTTTGGTTTAACATGTTTAAAGATAAATTTATAGAAGTCGATTCACCAATCATATTAATAAAACAAGTTCGAAAGAGATTTCAGTATAATAAAAATAAAATTCACAGTTTAAAATTGATATATTACTGGTAAAATTATTATTAAAATTACTGTAATAAATTTTTGCTTTTATAATTATAAAATTAGTTATGATATATTACAATTTTTGTAATTACTAAACAATAATATTTTTGCAGTTGTTAGCAAATACCGTCACTGATTGGACTACGCCAGTATATCATAAAATTAAAAAAATATATCTTAAATAAAACTGCCTTTCGTGCCCTAACAAAAAAAACTCCTTTCAAATTTTACATAATATATGTCCTGCTAAACCTTTATAATGCTCTTACTTTAACGTGCGTGCCGTTGTATGATCGAATAGAAGTTTCAAAATCTGATGAAATATGTTTCGTCCAATCAAAAACAGGATCAATAGAACTGGTGGGAGAAATTTAGTAAACTCGGCGTACATACTTACGTGACTTATGTACTGTACGTGATTTTACGCTAACACTTAAAGATTTTATAGTTATTAATGCGACAACCATTTAAAGCAAAATTATTTTATCAATCTCAATAATTATAAGCATTACATTACAAAAGAGAATTTTATACGTGGATTATTGAATACTTGACAGCAGTGTTGCACCATGAATCTAGCATAAACTAACTCATAGATATTATAGAGTCAGGTTTAAAATATTTGTCCTTTATTTCAAATTACGTGCATAGGCATATAGAAAGTAATGTGCAAGTATTTAAATAAATGTGTATACAATTTTGTATCTTTATATATATAATTTTAGTTTTTATCAAAAATTATTAACATTGATATTATTATTTGAAATAACTTCATTTGCAGCTGTATGTAGATTAGTAAATTTACTGCTATAAATTGAATTATCAAAACTATCAATATCAAAGACTTTATATTCTATCACCATTTCATTATCAGATTTTAAAAATTCGGCCAAGATTTCAGCATCATTTTTCCAATTTAAAATAGCTTCATGAATTTCTGAAGATGTTGGTCGTTTTTCTGGATATTCATTCCAACACTTCCTTAAAAGTTCGGCATAACATGGCGCTGTCCCTTTAAGAATAGTCGGTCTTAATCCTTCACAAATTTCTATAGTCAGTCGTAAATCATCTTTTTCATATTCAGAAAATACAACAGATCCAGAAGAAATTTCCCACATAATCATTCCAAAAGAATAAATATCTGATGCTATGGAGAAAGTGCTTCCACGTAAAATTTCAGGAGCAATATATGGCAAAGCGCCATAAACACCTTTAGATTCTGAGTCTAGTGTCTTATTAATTGCAGTAGCAAAACCTAAATCACCAATATAAGCATTAAATAAATAATTTTGGAAAATATTTCCACTATGTAAATCGCAATGAATAAGATTATGCGAATGAATTAATTTAAGATCAAATATAATGTGTGTTAATAATTCTAATTTTTTCTCCCATTTCATTTGTGCAACTTTATGAAGATTTTGACGTAAAGACCCCATTTTTGCATACTGCATCACTAAAATATAATTTTTTGTGACTTCATCTTTCGATATTCCATAACATTGTAAAAATGTTGGACTCTTATTTCCAATATTTGAATAAGCTTCTAACTTTTTAAATTTATAAATATTTAAATTAATAACTAAATAATAATAGATACTAGTTTAGTATTGGTGTTATCAAATATTTACCTCTTTTACAAGCTCTTTACAGCTATTTTTTGATCCGCGAAATAATTTAACTGCAACAATATCTGTTTTTTCATACTTATCTACGTGAGTTGTGACCAAGTATTTCCGCCTAGCAGAATACACAGTTGCAAATCCACCCTTGCCGATTTTCTCTATAATTTTTAATTCATTAAATGGAATCCATGTCATTAAATTATTTTCATTCAATAATTTTTTTAGAAAATCATCAATATCTTGATTTTTATCGCAATCAATTTTTTGATATTTGTTACTTTTTGCTTTTTGTAGCCATTCAATAGCTTTTTCGTGGCTAGGTAATGTTCCATTACCATTTCGATAACGTATTCCAACTTCATATTGTCCATCAGGATTCCCACTTTCTGCTGATTTTAAATACCATTTGAACGCCTTTTTTTCATCCTTATTTGTGCCTGTGCCATACTCATAGCAGACTCCAAGACTGTATTGTCCATGTAAACTACCACTTTCAGCAGATTTCAAATACCACTCAAATGCCTTTTTTTCATACTTATCTGTGCCTATGCCATTGTCGTAGCAGATTCCAACATTATATTGTCCATTCGAATTGCCACCTTCAGCAGATTTCAAATACCACTCAAATGCCTTTT
>CAJVPU010001360.1:0-13137 GCA_910591775.1 Dentiscutata heterogama | reverse complement strand
TTATTTTACTTTTTTATTTTCCTAGAAGTTATAATATTGGGTTTATTTATTGTTTGTTAATTTGTAGTTTTTTTTTTATATGACAATTTAAAATTACTAATAAATTTTATTTATTTTGGAATAGTAATAATCAATAAAAATAAGAATATTAAATTATTTAATTTAAAATTTTAATATCATATTATTCGGGTGATAGAATTGTCTAAAAATTATTTTAGAGAGTAAGAATTAATTTAAGCTTTGCTTTATTTGGTTTATTTAAAAATATTATTAAAAATATTACTTCTTTTAAACTTGTGCTATATAACACTATATATTCCACTAGCTTGTTAAACGCATCATTATCATCTTGAACAAACCATCGCCTCTACATATACTTTAAAAAGTATATATCATATAATTCTTTGATCGCTCCATACCATGGGAGAGATACTTTAACAGCATGCCAAGTTGATTCAATTGTGTTCATATGAACACCTGTCTTAGGATCTTTAAAGTGTTTGAATGGTTAACTCTTTTGAGCTTCTATCCATGCTTTTCAAACTCTTCAACCTGGTAGGCAGCCCAAAAATCACTATAAATAGTGGTTCCTTTTTCTATATATTCCTCTAAAATTTTTATTAACATTTCTTGTTTGCAATTAGGAACCATAACTATAAACATTTTGTTTGAGTTTCTTTCAACTCCTCCAAAAACCCACTGACCTTTTACTCTTTTTCCTCTATTATATTTACGCTTACCAAATTTACTTTCAACAATTTCCACAACCTTACCTTTACCGCCAAGTTTATTATTTTGTTTTATTAATATCATGCAGCAAATATCACAACAAAAATTATACCAATCGATTATTGATTGTATGGTGATACCAGATTCGCAAACAGCAAATTTTTGAGGTAACTTATGAGACCAACAGAATATAATTTTGGCAATTTGTGTGAGAAATAGACAGGAATTTTCTAACCAAGTTCCAGATCTTATAGTTTGTCTATAACCACAAGCGCTTTTTGAAGTACAGGCCCATTTTTGATCATCATTACGGGAACGGTCTTTCAATTTATGCATAGGGCTATTATATTTTTTATATAAAAGTAATTGAGATAAAATGCCAAGCCCTTCAAAAAATTTGATAGCATGCTCTGTGTCTTGGGTATTAAAATAAATGTCACTGTAGGTTTTTACTAATATGGGTAAAGGTGAACCTACTTCATCTTGTGACATTTTTTTTATTTTTTATTTTTTATTTTTTTTTATTTTTTATCTTTTTATTTTTTTATTTTTTTTAGAAATATCTATATGTTAATAAGGAAAGATGGCTTTATTTGAAGTATTTAATTTGAACAAGTTCTAACAAGAAGATTTGAAAACTAATGCTACTGTAAAGGTGATATAAAGCTTCTTTTATAGCTTTCAAATACTGTTAGCATGCAACAGGAGTATATCTTTTTTTTAATTTTTTTTTTTATCATTACAAATTAGCTACACGATCAAATTACTCAATTTATTTTTTTATTATTATAGGATCGAACTATTTCAATCTTTAATTTTATCTTTTTAATGATTTGCATGCCGAATTCATAATGTTAGAATCGAATTAATTCAACCTTTAATTTTATTATTTTTATTATTACGAACTCTGCATGTATGTCTTTAAGATTAAACTATTTGAATCTTTAATTTTATCTTTCTAATGATATGCATGCTGAATTCATAATGTTAGAATCAAATTAATTCAACCTTTAATTTCATCATTTTTATCATTACAAATTTGGCATGCATATTCGTTAGATCAAATTAATTTAATTTTTGGCTTTCCAAATTAGACATGTAAATATTTAATAAAATAAAATGATTTATTTATTTATTTAATTTGATTGTTTATACATATATTATTAAATGCATATATATAATATTTATTATTTAAGATAGTAAATATATAAATTCATGATAATGATTTTATTAATTGATTTTGCATACTGCATATTTTTGCATTGTTTTCAAAAATTTACCAATTATGAGTTGATTCTATAAATTCAATTTTATAAAATAAAATAATAGAAGTATAATAAATAACAAAAAAAAAATTGCAGACCACAATTTGAATAATTAGCAATAGAAATTACTATACTATGCCACAATTGTTAATCATATAATATGCATTAATCTTTAATATATATATTGATATTAATCAGTATTGCTATTTGCACAAATATCGTAATAAAATAGATAAATTTATTACACATTTTATGTGTCTAAAATGTAATTACACTGGTCTACTCAAACTCATAGTCCACAAATAATTAAAAAAACAAAATCAAAAATCTCAAAATGAACCCCACTAATTCCACCAAATAGTACAATCCACAAAAAACATTAGCAATGCATTACACCTGCCACACCAAAAAAAAGATATATTAATCTGAAAGAAAATAAAAACTTAATACTAAATACTGTATATGAAAAAATTTAATAAAACATGACATATAACAACAAAAAAAAAGAATATGAAATACTCTCAACAACCAAAAACCATATTACTAGCGAGGATATAACAGCTTAATCTAAAAATAAAAAAAAAAGCTAAAACAAAGAAATGCAAAAAAAGTAAAACCATGCTAAAAGGATACAAAAAAATATACCAGGAGAGAAACACAATAATCTAGCTGGTAATCCAAAAGAAAAAAAAATTAGTAATCTATTAATAATACTATTAGGTTATTCAGAATATTGCTCAAATACAAATAAGAACAAGCTATAATACTAAGTAGCAAGAAAAAATATATATCGCTCAAGATCAAGAATTTCATAACTAAATTGAATTGAATAATTATGATTAAAAAAGGAACCAATGATCTAGAAAATAAAAACTTCACAAAAACACTATACAAAAGCTTAGCTTTACTTTACTTGCTTCAAAAACCTTAGAGCTAATTCAAACAATAGGAATATAGCTTTGTTATGGTTAATTTTGGGTTAGTAATAAAGTTTTTATGTCAGTAACAGGTAACGTTAAAAGCTTAATTTCATACATTATAGTTACACAACAATATCACATTACTAGTGATTTAAGCCGTAAGGTTTTAGTCGGCTGGCTAAGCCAGCTGACTAAGATATCGGCTAATCGGCTAGCTAATAGCTATACTTCTGAAAAATTTCCGTAAACTTTTCAAAAATTTTGCTTATATTTTATGCTTACTTTTTAGAATTTACCGGAATCCACTATATACTAATTTTTAGCTATATTAGCCAGCCAAACATATTACATTGGCTGGCTTAGCCAGCTAAGCCGGCTTAGCCGCGGCTGCCTTAGCCAGCTTAAATCACTACACAACACTATGATTACGTATTATATACGTATGTATCACCTGATTTTGTTTATATTTTCTGACCAATCAAATTATTATGTGACTATATCGAGAGTGATACAACTCGCAATAATCACTGGGTTCAGTGATCTTTAAGTGTCCCAAAATTTTTATTATTATACTATATAATGCTATAGCAGATATTCATTATAATGGACAGAATTTCTCAGCCTGATCACTATATTATAACGAGAGTGAACTGTATAGTTAATAACTAGGAAAACAGGTGCTGTTGTAAATCTGGCCAGAGCAAATTAAAAAAAATATCACTTATGTGATTGGTCACGTGAGCAGACAAACCTCTAATATGCATGGATCTGCAGATCATATATGATTACGTGGGTGGACAGACAGACAAAAGTTGGAATATACTAAGAAACAGTTTTAAGAAACTGTTATAAGTCTGGAGTGAATAAATTATCGAATATAGTTATGCATCAAAAATGTAACTTTGTCATATGTGTAAAAAGACATCTATATATATCACAAATGCAATTTTTGATATACTTTACTTGTTTATTAATTGATGATTCTTGTCTGAACTGAAGAAAAATTTCATATAATATCAACCAAAATGTTTTCTGAAATAGCAGGATTTTTTACTAAGTTAATAGTTCATATAAATTAAGTAAAATTTGTAGAGCCCTTCGAGACGCACCTAATGGTAGTTAAATCGTTAAAATTGGTCTGGTGGTTGTTGAGATATTGTTAAAACCAAAATTTAACTATAGGGTTTGTTTATATAAAATTTTATATAGTTGACCAATAGTTTTTTAGCGATATTTTGGCAACCATTAAACCAATTTTAACGATTTAACTACCATTAGGTGCGTCTCAATAAGCTCTACAACTTTTAATTATTTTATATGAGCTATTAACTTAGTAAAAAAAAGTTTACTTTGGACAAACGGCAGATTCATAATTTTATAGTAAATTTTTGTATAATACAAAAATTTACTATGGATTGAATACTTGCCAAAGAGGGCCTAAAGGATGATCACTACATTGACTTGGAAGTATACGAAGTAAGTGTTGAATTTCTGAACCGAGAGCAGGCCAATTCAGCATGGTAAGAATTGTTACAAGAAAAAAAAATTTTCAAAAAAAAATTTAAATTTGTTTTATAATTATTAAATATGTAATTACAATATCATAATTAGAAATACGTATTTTAAATCAATTTCTTATCATTGACACAAATGTGAGATTAATTAATATTTGTTATCGATTTTCATAAGTAATTGCTATTAATACTAATCTAATCAATAAGTAATCACCCATCACTACATGCATAGTATTATTCGAAGACATTCCTTCCCGTTAGATTTGGCTATGCAACTTTCAAAAAAGGCAAAAATAGCCAATATAAGGAAGGCTATGAATATGTTTAAAGAAGTTTTTGTTACTAAACAAAATGATACTAATTCTAACAAAGAGTATTTATTACTACACAACTAAGATTAAAGTTTTTTTACTTCAAATTTTTGAAAAAGTTTATAGGAATTTTAGAAAAAGTAAAATTATCCAGATGACTAAAGAAAAATGTCGATTTTATCTTGCAGGTTTGAACAAAAAACAAATGCCATTAGGATTTAGTAGTGACTATATCCTAGCAAGAGATGAATGTGACTATTGTAGCACACTTTTAAATCTTCCAAGTTTGAACCCTATCATCCTTGTATGCGGCCATAGATATTATGAAGCTTGTTTTAATATTTTTTCCCAAAAATGTTTTCATTGTTAGTTTTTTCTTAAAAAAAGTATTCAACTAAACGTTTCTTCTTTAATTATATGATTAACAAAGCAGGACAACAAGAACCTTGTAGAAAGTAATCACGAATCTAAACGTCAAAAAAAATCAAAAAATGTGGAAACTGAAGATTTATCTTTAGAAGATAATATCCTTGCACAATTAGAAAAGGATAAAAGTGCATTAAATAGAGTAGATAAAGCTTATAAAATAGCTATAGATAGATTTTTAAATGTATAATTGTATTTACTTTTATTTTAATAAATTTTTAATAAATTTTTAAGAAATTTTTAATAAATTATTAAGTTCTAAATGCTAAAAATGGTCAACTAAAAAAGAAGATTAAGATGTTACATATAAATTTTGTAAGAGTTAAAGAACTTTGTATATACCATTTGATATTCTATTCTAATAACAATAGGCTTGTACCAATACTTATATTTTACATATTCCAGTATTCGAATATTATAAACTATTAGATTAGCTAACTTTGGGTTAAGTAGTAGGTAGATATTATTTATAAGCATTATTATGGGCTAAAGGCTATATCACATCTCTAATAAAGGTCGCAATGACTAAAAATTAGATATGGTTATTTTAATTCCTTTTTAAATTATCAAATAAAGAATAACTTCACTAATAATTTATTCACATATTAACTTTTTAATGAAGTTTTGGTTTATTAATAATAAATATCACATATACTCTACTTTACACGTATCTATCTATTCTTTAAATTAAGTAATAGATTATTTTGCATGTATTTATTTGTTTGTAAGCTTCTTTAAACGAAGTTTTCTTTCGTTTTCTGATATTAAGATGATAAACGTAATTTGATTGGTTAATTATCACGGGCAATCACGGGTAGATCTACAAAAATTAACCAATCACAAGATTGTCTGCTATGCTAATACACTATATTTGTAATTAGACTGATGTTATACACCCCAGTGTTTCCTGCACACAAATATGTACAAATTCTGCTCAAAAAAAGCCGAATAATCTGAAAAGGCTGAATTATTAACCAATTACAATTGAGAAGATAATTGTTATTAGTAAGCAGATTATGCAGAAATATCCAAACAAAAGCAGTACCTTTCGATCGTGGGCTTTATCTCTCCCATCGTTATATCTGAATCAAAATTTTATCTAATATTCGGATTATCCAGATCGTCAAAATACGTATAAAAGTTCCATCTCTAATCCAATGGAGAAATTTGTAAACTAGTACTTTCGTAACTTTCGCAACTTTCGTAACTTTCGTAATGTCTAGTCAACGAGTAACCCTTACTCGAGATGGTCCTTTATTTATTTTATCAATGAAAAATGGTGAAAATCGGTTTGACTCTAATTTTATCAATGAAATAAACGCTATTTTGGATGAAATTGAAAATATTATTAAACTTGAAAAATCTGAACGTGCTGCTCTTATTACAATCGGTGAAGGAAAACTTTATAGTAATGGTTTAGACTTAAAGCACGCATTAAGTACTCCCGGTTTTTTTGATAATTATTATTTAAAATTATTGGTCAGAGTTTTGACCTTTCCAATTCCAACCGTTGCTGCAATCAATGGTCACGCTTTTGCTGGAGGTTTCATGTTTGCTCTGGCACATGGTGAGTTTTATTTATATATGTTAATATTTAAAATTTTAAATAATTTTTTATTATCCCAATTTCAGATTATCGTGTCATGCGTGCTGATAAAGGTTTCTTGTGCATGGTAATTTCGCTCCTTAAATTTAATATTTTATATTTTAGTTGAAATTCCATTCTGCTTATTAACCTTCCCTAATTTTGTTTTTCTTATTAGAACGAAGTTGAATATTCTCTTCCACTCCATCCTGGTATGGCCGCGATAGTTAGAATTAAAATGTCTCCAAAAACTTATCGTGACTGTATATTACATGCCCATAGATTTAATGGTCCAGATTCATTGGACCAGGGACTGGTAGATATAATTGCTTCTGAAAATGATGTACTACCTAAAGCAAAAGAATTGGCTCTTAAATGGTCAAAATTTGCAAGTGCAAGGCCTTTTTATGGAAAGTTGAAAGAAGAAATGTATGTCGAGGGAATCAAATATTTGCAAGTTAAAAATTGGGATCCAAAATTATAGTTTAGTTATTATGATTGTAATTTATAATTATTATTAATGATGACTTTAAACTTAAAATTTTTTATTAATCAATAACATACAGTGCTTGACAAATGATGAATTGTATCTCTTTATATGTGTATTTATATTGCGTCGTTAATCTTAATGCAAAAGATCTCGCGTCATTAACTAAGGATCTTGTAACAAAATTTTGTGTTTGCAAAGCACTAACTAATTCTGATGAGATAAAAAAAACAAAAACCTTGAGACTGATTTCTCTTTATATACTTAACTATAATATTTTAGCATTAAATTTTTGTTTTTTTTTTTTTTTATCTTATTTAGGGTATTTGAAATTTTCTTGCACAACATAACATATTTACAAAATTGGTTTGTAATATTTGACCAATTAAGATTTAGTTCAGGTGTAATATGATAAGCTTGAGTTAGAATTAAAAGGATATTAATAAACATATTTGAACAACAAAAAAAAAAAAATTTAAAAACAATTAATATATTTTAATATAAACTTCTTTTAAAAAAATATCAAAAAACTAATTAAATTATCTAAATACAATTTTTTTTTTTATATCAAGACTATTATTACAAATACTATTTAAACTTATTATTTTTTTTTAATAATATACAAAATTTTGATATTTTTTAACTTTTAAATATTTTTAAATTAAAAATTAATAATTAAAAATTTAAAATTATTTTTAACAAAAAAAGTAGCCAACAAATTTAATTTGAAATTTAAAATAAATTATTAATATAAATTTGATTTTATTTAAAGAAATAAACTTAAAATAACTAGTGGTAATCATCACCATCCCTAATTATTTTTAGGGTTAGAGTGTAGATATTAAAAATTATTTTTTTTATATATAATATAATATAGAGCTAATAAGGTCCTAATTTTAGTTTTTGTAGGGTTTTCAGGGTCCTAAACATTTTTACTTAGAGTATCTGATTCTGTTTACTTAGTATATTTTTGAGATATAAGCACTCTGGTGATAATCACCACCAGTTATAGTTAGTAATACTCTTATTTAAAATTATAAATTTTTTTTAATAAAAAATTCAATAGTATTATTAATATAAATAAACTTTTATTAGAAAAATTTTTAACAAAATCTAGAAGTATTAAGTTTAAAATTTAATATTTTTAAAAAATTGTTATATATAACTAGTAGTAATTATTATTATTAAGAATTTTAGAGTTAGAATATAATTTTTTTTATATACTACTAGCAAAGCAGTATTACAAACTATTTACTCCTTCTATACCCTCTTCTCCCTATAATTACAACTTCATGTTTATATTGTTCTCTAAACTCTAATATTATTATCAATAAATGCACCATCCTTATTCCTGCTAGTTAGGCTATAAAATTCTTTAGTAGATCAAACCTTGACAAAACACTCAATTTTAATGCTAACTATCTGGACTTTCTACATTTAATTATACTCTCAAACCCTAGTTCTTCACCTCTTCTACCAAGTCATAATATTTCAACTTCTTAAATGCTTTTAATTTTTTAATCTAGTTTTGCTCTTGATGCATTACAAAATATTGAACTCAAAACAGTATTCTAAATAACTTCACTTTTTATACTGACAGCTCTGTTATAAACATAGATAACCCAATACTCTATGAATATTGGCTAGCTACAAATAATTAATTAAACAATACAACACACTTTCTAAGCCCAAATCAAATTCTGGTCCTGTTTCTTTAAAGCCAAACTGTTAGCAATCTTATTAGCTATTAGCACAGTTTTTTGAAACTCTACTATTTATATCTATACTGATTCTCAATTAGTTATCTTAAGATATAACAGCCTCTTATACTCCAGAATAGCAACAAACTTTTCAAATTCCTCATATTGGTTGGCCTAAAAAACTCTTCTAAATCTTCTTCATTATTTAATTTTTCAATTACTTTTTAAAAGTTCTAGTATATTAGAATAATAAATTTAATAATAAAGCTAACAAACTAGCTCGTAATTACTCTCATACACCAATCCTTATTCTTAACACCTGCAATATGTATAATGTTTAATTTATTCCTCTTCTTAATAACCTTTCTCTTAAGCTCTCTGTTTGCCATAGCATCTAAACTAACTGCTATACAAATATTCTTGCACAATGGTTTTTACAATATTATTTTCAATAATAGTCTTCTCTCTCTCAGGATATTTATTAAAATGCTACTTGGTGGCTTTATTTTAACAATAATAAAAAAATTTTAAACTTGCACATAGCTTCTAATCATCAATACTTAAAACTTTTAGAGTTAAACTACTATTTAATGACCTTTCATTCTCACATATTCTTCATAAAAAATACCCTTCCTACTCCAACTCTTGTTATATCTGCCAGCAACCTACTAATATATTGCATTAGGCATTTTGCACCTCTTTCAATGCAATATTAAATCTCCTTAATACCTTCCTACATATATCTTAACCTCTACCAAACTTCAAATTTCACAAACCCAAATACACTACCTTTTTAGCCAAATTAAAAATATTAATAGCCTACAAATATATTCTTTTACTTTTAAATCATCACTGTTTTCTATAGTTTCTGGCCTCATTCTACTTGATATTATAAACACATTACAAGAATACACCTCTTCTAATAATTTTGCTAGTTCTCTTATTATTTTTTTTCTTTATTTTAATCAACAAATTTATACAAATATTTGGATTTCATATTGTACTTCAAGATCTCAATTCAATCTTGCCCCAACTAGTAATAGTAATACTACTTATTCTTACTAACCTCTTATTCGATTATACTAATTGAGTTATTACTAATCTTGGCTTTACCAATTTCTACTCTGTTAGAAATGGTATTGACTAAGGTAAAACAATTACTGAAGAATTTATTATAACCCTCTTATAGCATATACTTCCTTATACTTTTCTGGTTATACTCTCTCCACTTCTTGGCAAACTAGTCTTCTACACCCCTCTATCAACTACCTCAATACCTTTATATCAGTTCTAGCATACATGGACAATACATTATGGATTGCCCAATCCAAAGAACAACTTAATAAAATTATCAATATTACCTCTTCTTTTTACATCATGGCAGACATTCAAGTTAACTTTACAAAATCAATATTTATTACAACCCAAATCCCATCAAACTTCTCATTTCTTAATTCTAACCTCCAATCTATTCCACTCTCCCAGCTTTTTAAATTTCTAGGATATTGGTTCACTCTTAACAACAAACAAATCTCTCAAATCAAACTTATCTAAGATAAAGCTATTAACTTAGCCAACATTGCTAGTACTAAAAATATTACTGACAAACAAATTACTTATATTATTAATACTATCATTATTCCTACTATTGAATACCGAATTTATAATATTGTTATTTCTCTTTCTACATACAATACAATTTTTAGCAAATATCTTACTATTGCCAAACACAAAGTATATTTTTCTTGCTCTACTCCTAACAGTACTCTTCTTAACCACAACCTCTATAATATCTACAATATACAACTCCAACATCATATTAGCAATTTTCTTACTTGTATTAATAACACATCTACTCTTGGTACAACAATCCGCATCTGACTCTAACAACTTCAAAACAATTTCTGGTCTACTACTAATATTCTTCAACACCCCCATTCTATTATTGATAGTCCAAATAAATATTTTACAATCTTTAAGATTATACAACTTTTTAATTATTTACATATTTCTATACACTCTCATCTTGATACTTTCTGGCCCAAAATTATAAATGATAACAACACTTCACTTGAAAACATTCTCTTGAACTACCCTAAATACAACACCTTCAAACAATAACTTTAACACAAAAACATTCTCTATCTTGAACAACTTTGTTCATCTAATAACAATACTCTTTTAAACTGATTACATCTATCTCCTAGACTTCTACACATTTTCAAAGAGAAAAAACCACTTTGGTTCATCTATCTAGAAGACACTATCCTTGACAACAAACTATATTGAACTATTTTAACCAACTTTCAACCTACTGGCATTAACCTATTTGCTTTTCAAACCAATTTACTTTTCAAAACCCACAAACTCTGGGTTTTTATATACCTCAATGAAGATATTATTATTGGTCAAGTCTGGAAAACCTTTTCTCAAACCAACACTATTTTAATAACACACTAGCAACACAATATTGACATCTTAACTTCATATTACTATTCATTATCTTCTATCTCTTGCACTTCTTGCCAAGATTGTAGTCTTAACTTCAACCACATATCAAGCTATTGTATTTTAGAAGTATTAGCTATTCTTTCTACCCAATTTTTGAAAAGGAAAAAAGCCAACAAACAACTCAACCTTAATACTAATTATATAGATCTTATCTGTTCTGCCAATATTAAATGTCCTTTTAATATACCACTTCACCTATTGTTAATATTACTGATTTTATTATTTCATCTATCTTCTAGAACAATGATACCTCTCTACAACTTGCCCAGTTTGCTTCTGCTAACTTATTCCAAATCCAATTTATCTTCTATACAGATAGTTTAGTTAAACAACTTGGCACTAATCAATACTCAATAGGTATTGGCTAGGTTCTAGTTCATAACAACCATGTTATCCACAATTTCTCTGAGCAAATTTCTAATTGGCCTTCTTTCTACAAAGCTAAACTACTAGCAATACTATTTGCTATTTCAACACTCCCCCAAAACTTCAACATCAAAATATTTACAGACTTACAATCTATTATCTCTAAATATAACAAACTTCTATCCATATCATCACACTCTTCCAAATATCTTAAATTTAACTCCTGGCCTATCTGGCACATACTTCTTAATATTTTAAAAGCCTTTAATATACAAATCTCCTTCTATAAAGTTCAAGCACACTCTGATAACTCCTTTAATAATCTTGCAAACTTACTTGCCAACAACTACTCCTCCTCCCCAATTTTATATTTTAACCATACTAATTCTTATAATTCATACTCTAATTTACTATAGAAAGAATGTTTTGTCAAAAGTCCTACTAAACAATTTATTAAAACAATTTGCAAAGCACACACTATTGTCCTATGGTCTTCACAATACCGTATCCAAGAATGGTCATATTTCTCTTACTTGATCGACTAAAAAGCCTCTTGGTTATATTTCAACAACAATCAAAAAATTACACACAACTTTACCAACTCTAAATTAAACTACTTAAAAGCTTTCAAAATAAAATTGCTTCTTAATATGCTGCCAACACATATATACTTCTATTCCATATACCCTCTTACTTTTATACTTGATAATTGCTTCTCTTGCAACTATTTAGACACTCCTTTTCACTAGTACACTTGCCCTGATAATACTATTCTAACTCAAACTATTAACTTCTTAATACAAAAAATTATTTTTAACTCCAATTTCAATCTTTCTACACACTAACTTCATAACTTCATACATACCATCTCCTCGCATGCTTCTTTTATTTCTTTACCTTTATCTCTTTACTCTTACTCTCTTCATTCCGCACTTAAAGGTCTTATATCAACACCACTAATCCAGGCCCTAGACTCTTTTGACATCTTATACTCTAATGCCTCTCAACTTATTATACAATTTCTGACCAATTATATTATAAAATATAGATTCTCTACTATATCAACTTTTTCTACTAGTAAAAAGCTCCCCTTATCCTACCTTTAATACAATATTTAATCTATTTGTACTCTCTTTATATAAAAGAAACAAAACTAAATATACTTATAACTGCTCTTGTGGCTTTGCAGACCAACTATATTCTGAATCCAATACTTGTTCTCCTCTAGGACAAGCATCTACCAAACTTAATATCTGGTCTACTATGTGGATTAGATATAGCACACCTATTAACAATATTCTAACTATTCAAATCTAGATGAGT
>CAJVPU010001359.1:0-13138 GCA_910591775.1 Dentiscutata heterogama | reverse complement strand
TACTATGTAATTACTTATATAAATTACTCAATAAAGATACGAGCAAGGCCTCACCTTAAAAAAAAAAAAAAAAAAAAAAAAAAAAAATCTGAACCAAGCAAAAATCTACAAAAACCTGGAACATACAAAATAAAATACTCTTTTTTTTTATTAATGAACATTTATAAATAAATTTTGAATAACCATTTTTCTTGATGAAATAAAAATCTATAATATAATATATAAAGTTAGGTAATAATTGTTTACTGAACAAATTTCGAATAAACACTTTTTTAATACAATTTTATATTATTTATAACAGTAATAATTTTGTATGCCAGGTTATGAGATCCTGTTAGTAAAATCTCAAATCAGACTTTAAACAGTGATTATGTAACTGATTGTGGTGGTTATGCTAAGGGTTAGAGAAAACCTGTCATCGGGCTTTCAATTTTATTTTGTACTAGACAAAATCTATTTAATTTCTTAAAAAATATATCTGGTACAAAATATAATTAAAAGCACGATAACAGGTTTTCTTTTGGCAGCACTCATATCAACTCTAGCCTCTTATATAACTATCATCCTGATAGCCCATATCAGAAAAACTTACAGAGTAGGAAGGGAGAGTCTATATAACAGAAAAATGTCAGGTTCACAGAAGAAACAAGACTGTTTCTTTATCAATAACTATATACTTATACATTAACTAATTACTTTATAACTAACTATTTAAACTTTTAAGGATTACTTTCATACTTATCTAACAGATTAGAATAAACTTGATGTTACATGTCAGTTTTATGATGATTTGAGACAAAGAGATACCTTGATACTCATATATCAAGCAGCTTTTAAAAAAATTTTTTAAATAACTTTTTCAATATCATATTTACTTTTATTCTTATAATAAAATTATGGCCATTCATGCAAATATACCTGTGATTTGATTTGTCACAATTTGAAGATATATTTTCAATAAATAAGATCATAAAACATATAATTTACTTTATATCAACTGAATTTGTAAGTTTTTTTTTTTTTTACTCACAATTGTGGTTCGAATAATTATTACAATATTCCAGTAATCATCAAATTACTGTATTGCAAGTATGCATTAGTGAACTACAAACACTATATCACTAGAAAGTAGGTATTTTTTATGTAACTCAAAAAGCATAATAATTCTAATATAAACCAACTCGAATTACATGTTACATATAGCTGAAATAGCAAGTTCTGTAATATGCTCTATAATGAAAACTAACTTATTTTGCATATTGTGGTCACTGAAATCTCAAGTACTGTAACAAAATAGTTTCTTACGATAGAAATCATAATAATTGCAATATAAACTACTTAACTACGAATTATATGGAATAGCAAGTTTTGTAATAGAATTTTTTTGCAAAAATAATAATTCTAATGCAAACCAACTCAATATTAATCATGCATATAGTTACTAAAATAAGTTTTGTAAAAAAAAATTTATAATAATATATAATAGAAATCAATAATTCTAATGCAAATTAGCACAATTTTAACTGCATAGAGAACATGATAATTCCAAACTATTTATATGCTATGGTCACCAGAATGGTGAGTAAGTTCTGTAACAAAGATTTCAAAAACAGATATTATTATGAATTGTGGTACCAGGTATGTAGTTTAAATACAATAATTCAAGAATAGATAAATTAGAAATAGAAAGGTTAAAAATTAAATAAGAGGATCTCAAGGTATAAGAGAGTAGTACTTGGGTATATGCAGATTATCTTTGAGTGTAGTATAGGTTATGCAGTATAGATATTTATTACAAGTCCAGTTAGTAAAAAATAGAATAACAGTATTCATTATGGTTTGGTTAAATATTAAAATTTATTGTGCTCATATTAATATATCGATTATTTGTTTTAAAAGTTTTGAACAAAAAAATAAAGTAGTTATCCGGTTAGAAATTTGTTGAGAATTAATTATTTATTATGTTTAATATGTAAAAATGTAAAAGTCAAAGCTGAAATTGCAAGTCATATGATTGCAAGTCACTAAATAGTTATTTAGATTATATATTAAAAATTTAGATATATTTTAAAAATAAAAAATTGTAACTATATCTTATCTTTATATTTCAATTCGAGTTCTTTAATTTTTAAATTATATTGAAGTTCTTTTTCTAGTCATTCTATCTCTATTTTAAATTTGAGTTCCTGTTCTTTTTCAAATTTCTCTTTTTCCTATTTTAAATGCTTTTGTATTATATCCAAACTTCTTTTTTTAGTTTCTCTTAATGACTTTAACTCTTCTAAATACATTTGATCTATTTCTAAAACTTTTGTTTTTATTTTTAGAAACAACCTGATCTTCGATATCACTTTCAATATGCTATTAAATAAAATTACAATTAGTAAATAGGTAAAAATCAGATTTTTACTAAAATTAATTGTATTTATTATTTTTATCTTATTATCATTATTATCAATGCTAGATATTAAGTAGTCTGGCTTCACATTCTCCTCATTTCCAAATATTTTATTCATTTTATCCAAATATGGCAACTTTGATCTAGCTTTTTCTGTTTCTTCCTTGTTTTCTTTCTCATATCTAGATTAAAGTGACTAGATTTTATCATTAACTTGAGTACTAGTTCTATTATTACTGATTTTAATTGCAGCAGTAGCATAGAATTTTGTTTTATTTTTGCAATACATATCAAAATTTTTAGCAAGTAAAGAAAGCAAAGCTCGTGTCTCAGAATCTTTTCAAAATTTACTACTTGGAATAACTTCATTAGAATCTGGTTTACTTTCTACAAATTCATATTTATTTGAAGTTTTAGATTGATAGGAATTGATTTTTTTATCTTGAGAAGGTGGAGCATAATCAATAAACAGAGCTAGAGTATATGTAAATTGACCAGTATATTGATCTAATATAAAGAAAAACTTGCTTATAAAACTTAAAAACAAGATTTTTTATTACTTTTTATTTCAAAATTTACAGAAGCTAATCGAATAATAACTTTCATTATTAATAAATCTATTAATATATAAATAAAGAACTCTAAAAATTTTAACATATAGCAAAACTAAGACAAGCTTGTAAATAATAGCGATAGTAAAATAATTATAAAAATTGCATATAAATATTATTCACGAATAAATTTAAAATGGGTTAGCTTAAAAAATCTAGATTTTACAAAAAAAAATTTTTTTTTAGATTATTATTAGATAATTTATATCATTAACAGTTAATGATTCTATTAATAATTAGAGTATCCAGAATTTTACTGCTCTAACTAAAAAATTTTGCTACAGTTTTCATTAAATTTGCAGATTCTGTGTTGATATATGTACTTTAAAAACAAAATTATACAAAAAGAAAATCTAATTTTAAATGCAACAAACTACAACCAATAGGTTATTATTCAGTGAGCAGAACAAGAGCAGAATTCTGTACAAATTTCTAGATACATTAAATATTATATGTAGCAAATTATGTAGAACAAAAATTCATTTATATGTATTATATTTTATTCATGATCTTCACTAACTAAACCAAATTAAACATTCTACATTTCTAAATAGGGGAAGTGCTATAGGCATACATATCACTTTCGGTAACAATACAAGTACTGCTAAAATGGGTCTAAGGTAGAGTTAAGAGGATTATTTTTAGATTTTGCTTTGCTAGAGTAAGTATTTTCTGTAGTTGGTTTAGATTGCAAGAGTTAGAAGGATTTGCTTGTATTGATATTAGAAGGTTTTAAGGAAAGAGTAAGAAATGGCTCATTGTTAGCAGAGGTTGCTGAGGCTGAGAAGTTGTTTGTAGAAGCAATATTTTGTAAGGTTTGAAAAACAGGAGTTAAAACTTTACAAGATTGGTCAAGTGATGAGATGGCAGCATAAATTGTTAGAATCTTAGAAGAGATTAAGAGAGAGATGCAACTGGGATGCAAGAAGTGTAGTAAACTTCTTTGTTTACCAAAACGTATATTTTATTAGGGTGGTGGTTGTTATTGTAAATATAGCAAGTGATAATTTTAAGACATTTGGAACAAGTATGTTTACAAGACTGATAAGTAGGAGAGGGTAAAATATTTTCTGAAATTTCAGAGTTCTGATAGATAAAGTTAGTAGTTTTGTTATTTTGTCTTTTCTCAGTAAGTACCTGGGAAAAAATAGAGGCTAGTTGAAAGGTTTTGTTGTTTTTAGCAATAAATTGTGTATAATATTTGTTGCATAAGTATATAACAATTGCTGTTATTGTTGATGCTCAAAAGAAGTGTGCAGCTACTTTGGTATGGGTAGTTTTGGTATAGCATGTTGTAGATTTTTGATTAGGAGAGATTGGTTTTAGATTATTTTTTGGTTTGTCTTTGAGAAACATGATACCAAAGCTTGAGCTGAAGTATGCATAAAAGTAGTCAAGATCAACAGTATCTGGCTCTTGTTGAGTTAAAGTAGGCATTTTAAAGAATTAAAATAGATAAAAATAACAAGCTTTAGCTTGAAGTTTGTTGTAAATTAAGTTTTTAGAATTAATTTTTTTTTGAAAAAGAGGCACTAAAATAAAGTAGGAGTTATTTAGAAATAAGTTTTTCAGAGGTAGAAATAAAACAAGTGTTATTTTTAAGGTACACAGTCATGTAATCTAAAAGTAGAATTTCAAAATTTTTGTGTTATGCAAGTCACATGATAGATTATGTATTACACGATCTAATATAGGAAGTTCTATTGTATGAATAAAAGTTACAAAAAGGGCAATAATTAAAATTGTGCAATTTTGATTAATAATTTGTAATTCTAGTGTAATTTAACAAGCATCACTAGTTTTAGAGTATTTTAGGGCGTGGGTAGCATGACTGGGGGAGTTTTGGTTGCATAGAAAACGTCTCTAGATGTTTGGAAAAAGTAAAATTCCCAAAGCAAGAAGAGAAAAAAAGAGTAAATGGAGTTGAGAGTTGTTTTACTTATACCCAGTCAATATTGAAGCTACAGAGGTTTATTGTAGCTTGTTTTGAATAGAAAAATCTGTAGAACAATTCATTCTATGCATTTAAGAGAGGTTTAGAATATATGTTTGGCATAAATAGCAAAAGAAGCTTATTTGGTCTAAAAAGCCATTACTTGAAAAGTTTTGAAGTTATTTCTTTAATAATTAAGTATTATATGTAATTTAGTATGTAGAAAAAGTTTAATTAAAGCAAGAAGTTAGGTTATCTTAATAAATTATTGCAAAAATATGACTTTTGTTAGATATATTTTTTAGAGAAATTTTTGTATAAGTGATTAACAGAGAGAGTTTTTTTTATAGTATTTGTTTATTGTATATAAATTTGAGTATTTAATATTAAAGTTTTGCATTGTTAAAAGGTTGTTTGTCAAAATTTTAATATAAAAAGTATATTTATGCGAATTGTATTCTAAGAAGTTAAATATTCTGAAAGTTAGATTTCAAATATATAGTTTTTAAGGAATTTTATTAAGAACCAAAGAAGAAGTTTTTGAATTATAATAATGTTCTTAATAAAAGTGCATACTTTAAATAATATAGTATGATTATTTTAAAGAAAGTGAGTAGGAAAATTAAAATATATATAAAAGATTTCTAAAATAGGTTTATTAGCACCTTGTTTGGCTAGAAAATCAGCTTAATTATAAAGGAAGTTGGTCAAATATGATTTAGCTTTAATAGGAAGAGTAGAAATATTTTTTGCTAATTTAGTAAAATTAATAATAAAAATAATATTCTAATTTTTGTTTTGAATAAGTTTAGAGAAGAGTGTATTGAGTAGATTTTTAATTGTTGATATATTGTCAATATAAATACAAACTGTGGAGTTTATTAGAAAAACAAGCAAATGTAGAATAGTTGCTATTAATTTAATCTAAGAAGAGACAGAAGAGGAGAGAATTACTGTATTAAATTTAATAGATAAATTGTTTTTACAAACCTAGCCTATACCGGTTTGTATATTTAAGTTTTGAAGATTTTTAATAAAAGTATCAGAAGAAAAACAAAGACTAAGTGTATTTAAATTTAGAATATTGTTATAGATTTGGGTTAATTGATTTTGATAGTTGGGAAATTTAATAGTATGATAGATTAGTTGTATTTCATAAGAAGAAAGATTGATTTGTTTTAATATTTTTAATACAAATTATTTAAAATTTTTACTAAATTTTTGTAATATTATATTTATATTATTTTTAAAAAAGCAATAATAATAATAATACTATTACAATATCAAGCTATAAAGACAAAGCTATTAGTTATCATAAATTAGATATTTGTTAATTTTATAACTTGCTGTTTTTCTATTGTTATATATTAATAATTATTTTATAATTTAGAATTAAATAAAGTTTGTGATATTTATTCTGCCAATACTGTTAAAACTTCTAAATTATAAGATAGCAGAGGTGGTTCAAGTTAAAATATTTTAAAAGTCTAGAAATATTAGAAAATAATTTTTTTTTAATATATTTAATTGTTTTTTTTGTTCTTTTTAATATAATGCCTGAATATATTTAATTTATATTATATATTTATTTAGCTATTAATTGTATGAATTTTGCTATTTACCACTACTGGTGATCATCACTAGTGTTACTATATCTCAAAAATGTACTAAGTAAACAAAATCGGGTATTCTAAGTAAAAATATTCAGAACCTCCAAAAACCTTACAAAAACTAAAATTGGGACTTTATATTAGCTCTATATTATATTATATAAAAAAAAAATAATTTTCTAATTTCTAACTCTAATCCTAACAAATCTTAGGACTAGTGATGATCACCACCAGTGATATGTAGTAATTTTCTAATTGTAGATATATAATATTTATAAAAAAAATAAATATTTAAATAATAAAAATCAAAATATTGCTTTTTAATTATATATTAAAAATAACTAAAATAAAATATTTATAATAGATATATAATAAATAGATATCAGAATGATAAAGAAATTCTAGTATATATTCTTTATATATTTATTAAAATTTGTAGCTACTTTGTATAGCTAGTTGTACTCTCATTTGAAATAACCAGAGAGCTTAAATAGACAATCTTCTAGTTAGATTGCAGGAATAGCGGCTAGTGTAGAACCCAGATGGACTACTTAAATTAGACACCCAAAAGGTGCATGTGTGGCTAGTTGTATCCTCGTGAAATGGATATAATATCATAACTACCTGAATAAAGCTTGTGCCAATAGCCTAAGTGGTCATCTTAATTTTAAAAAAAAAAAAAATATTTGTAGCCACTCTTAAAACAACTATACCTACCAAACTACTTGAAAATTTAGCAAAACAAGCAGAAAAAGTAGTTTGCAAACTCAATAATATTACTTTTAGCCCAAACTGTCACAGAGTTTATCTTTACAAATATCTAGCTCTTTATTACCAAATTGTATTAGAAAACTATAATATTCCTAACAACTCTAAACAAGAAGCTATTACCTGAGCCACACTTACTATTATTGATATCTATTTTTTTGCTCAAATCATAACCTACTTCAATTGCATCAAAAACTAATTTTATACCTTTTCACAAACTATTAAATACTACAAAGAAACTGCTTACTCTGAAACAGATAAATATTTAAAAAAAAAATTCAATATCAACTTCCAACCTATCACCAATTTAGAATCTTTATTTATAGATTATTCTTTTCTATAAATCTGTCTTTTACAAACAATATAAATGCAGCCACCACTTTATTAAAAAATATATCTATTGTAGTTAATAAGAAAAATAATATAAGTAGGCAGATGGATAAGTCTATTTACCTGAAAAAAGTAGATAAACACAGTTCTCTAATACACAACCTGAGTATTGCTACTTCTTGTAGAACTGTAAGAGCTAATATATGGTAAGTACTCTTGTAAAAAACAACTTAAAAATATCACTTTCAATATTATCAAACCTCTTGACCTTTTAACCTGCTTTAATAAATTTCTCTAACACTTCAACTTACTACTTCTTCTATCCTCCCAAACAATTAACTCATTCTTTCTTTACCTAATTAAGCATAGTCTTTGGAATGATCTACAAGACTAATTTGTAATTTTTATCAAATCTGACTATAGTGAAACACATATTTATATACATTAGGAGCTCTACCTACTCTCTAACTATAAAATTATACCTTATCAAAGTGCTATTTTTGCAAATTCTTATATCTCATTAAAGGTTCAAACACAACACCTTATTTCTCTTAGCCTTCTCAATCTTTCTATATATATACATAATATTTGAGATTTTAACCAAAGCCTTAAACAACAAATTTAGAAACACTACTGCCTATTTAACAATCTAAATATTATTTGTCTTTCTAAAACTAAACTAGCTAGTAATAATTTTACTTCAAAACTGCTCAAAACACAGCATTATACTTTTGGTCATATATCAACAGTTCCAAAGCAAAAACTACTATTATAATATGCAACTTTCTAATTCTTTATATTTACAATATCTTTTATATTTCTGGTTATGCTATTTTAATTAACCTGTTCTTTAAATATAACTTTAAATTCAATATCATTTCAATCTATTTTTCTAGTAATAACTCTTTTACTCAACTCCAAATCTAAAATATAATTATTTAATGGCTTCAAGAAACCTATACTTTTAACCTACTTCCCATTATTCTTGAAGACTTTAATACCTTTACTAACAATACCTACTCATCCTCTATTAAATACAAACTTCTTAATTTCTTATCTACAACAGCATATATAACTTTGCTACTCATACTAACTCTTCTTTTCTGACATAGCACAGCTCTTGATACAGTAGCAAAATTGACTTTATCTGGACCTATTATATGATCTTAACCTATTTTATCTCCTTTAATATTGATAATACAAACAGTAGCTCACTTAGTAACTATAAAATTCTTATCTCTTGCTAGTCCTTTTCCCATGCTCTACATAGCCAATATAGATATAAAACACATATATATCAAAAAATTTTCAACTACAAAGCCATAAATACTACATTATGAAAGAATTTTCTAATCAAGTTAATACCAAACTCTACTCTAATTATATACCCTCCTCAACTAACACTATAAAATTTCTTGAAACTACTTGGCACAAAATTCACAATAGCATAATTACTGTTGCTCTTAAACATATACTCAATAAAAAATTTGCTGTTTATAATTTTCAACATATATTCTCCTCCAAAGCTACTTACTTACACTTTAGTTTTAAAAAATTTGGCAATATTATTTGATAAGCCAAAAATGCTCTAAAACACTACATATCTATTCTTATATATCTTAATACCTCTATCTCCCTTCTTAATCAATCTCTTGACTTGAATATTCCTATACCTTCTCAAATATACCAATCTCTTATCTCTTGGATTACCAATGCTAACTCTGAGTAGAAAAACTCAACCATGCTTGCAATATAGAAAACATCAAAGAAATTAGGCAACAAATTAACACTGTAATTGATAAAAGATATTCTAAACTCCAAACTCATACTATCTCTATGATTAATAGTAATCTCAATTAATAAAGATCTAGTTAAATTCCAAAATATTTAACTCAATGATGATACTATTACTAACCTTACCTTTTCTCAACACAATATTTTATCACTATTCAACTTTGTTGCACTTTCTAGCAAGCTATTTTAATATCTATCCATATCCTCAACAATATTATTAAAGGTGCAAACTGCAATTAAAACCATCTATGGCTTCTCTTTCAGGATATATATAAAGTTTATAACTTAGTTAACTTTGAACTATTCCAAAAATCACTACACTAAATCCAAATACCTTAACAACCTATCAATATTTCAACCAACCTTCTATTTAACTATACAAACTATATTATTACTAATCTTGGCCTTACAAATTTTTACTTTGTTAAAAATAAAATCAACTAAGAGAAAACTATTACTCTACACTTTTGAAGAATCTATTATAACTCTCTAATTTCAAAAATCTTTTTACACTTTTTTGAATATACTCTCTCTACTTCTTACTTAACTAGCCTTATTCACCACTCTTCAAACTATCTTAACACCTCTATATTTATTCTTGTATATATAGATAATACTTTATAGGTTGCAATTCCAAAATACAACTTGAAAAAATTGTCCAAACTGCCTCCTTCTTTTACTCCATAGCTGACATCCAAGTTAATTCTACCAAATCTCTATTTATAACTACACAACTTTTCTCCAACATCTTATTTTTTATCTCCAATTTGCAAGCAATTCTTTTTTATTAGCTTTTCAAATTCCTTAGTTGTTGGTTACTCTTAACAACAAGCAATCATTACAAATTAAACTTATCCAAGACAAGGCCATCCAACTAGCCAATATCACAAGTACCAAAAACATAACTAACAAACAAATTACCTATATTATCAATATTGTTATTATACCAACTATTGAATATTAGCTCAACAACATTATAATTTTCTTATCCAAATACAACAAAATTTAAGCAAATATCTTACAATAGCTAAACAAAAAGCACACCTTTCTTGTTCTATTTTCAACAGTACTCTTCTTAATTATAACCACTATATTATCTACAATATTTAGAATATACAACTACAATACCACATTAGTAACTTTTTTAACTATATTAATAACAACTTTACTCTTGGCACCACAACTTATATTCTACTCCAGCAACTTCAAAATAATCTTTGGCTAACTACCAATATTCTACAACATTCTTATTTTATTATTAATAGTCCAAACAAACACACAACTACCTTTAAAATTATACAACTTCTTAACTATCTACAAACTTTTATTTATGTATATTTTGATTTCTCTTAGCCCAAAACAATTACTAATAGTAATACCTACTCGAAAATATTCTTTTCAACTACTTCAAATATAACACCTTTAAACAACAACTTTGATATAAATATATTCTTTATTTAGAACAACTTTGCTTAGCCAAAAACAATATTTTCTTAGACTGATACTATCTATCTTCAAGAATTCTACATATTCTCAAAGCAAAAAACCTATCTGGTTTATCTATTTTGAAAATACAATTCTTGACAACAACTTACTTCATATTATTTCACTACATTTTTAACTTAAAAGGCTTAATCTTTTTGTATACCAAACCAACACTATCTCTAAAACCTATAAATCTTGGATTTTATTCTACTACAATAAAAACATTATAATAGACCAAATTTACAAAACATTTTCCAAACCAAATACTATTTCCATAACTTACTAGCAACACAATATTAGCACCTCTACCCCAACTTCTATCTACCACTTTCTATTACTTGTATACTCTACCATAGCTATAACCTTAACTCTAACTGAATTTTTAGCTATTGTAAACTCAAGGTGATTGCTATCCTTTCTACTCAATTCTTGAGAAGAAAGAAAGCTAACAAACAACTCAATCTTAATGCTAACTACATTGATCTTATTTAGTTCACCAATATCAAAAAGTTACTAAAACACTATCTATACTATCAATTAACCTCATTGACTCACCTATATCTACTATTTTTTACAACAATGATGCTTCTTCACAGCTTATCTAAATTACATTAGCTAATTTTTTTCAGCATCAATTTACCTTTTATATAAACAGCTTTGTTAAACAGCTTGGTACTAACCAATGCTCTATAAACATTGGTTAGGTTCAAGTCTATGATGACCAAGTTATACAAAGCTTCTTGACTCAAATTACAAACTGGCCTTTTTCTTATAAAACTAAACTGTTGGCAATGTTATCTGTCATCTTAACCATCTCACACAACTCCAGCCTACAAATCATTACTGACTTATAATTAGTTATATTCAAATACAACAACCTTCTAACTCTATTTTCTCACGTTACTAAAAACTTCAAGTTTAACTTCTGGCTTATTTGGTATACACTCTTTAATATTCTAAAAGCTTTTAATTTCTAACTCTTCTTTTACAAAGTCCAGACCCACTCTGACAATACTTTCAATAACCTTACAGACTTATTTGCCAATAACCATTTTAGCTCTCTCTTCTTATTATTTAATTATACCAATTTCTACAATCTTTATTTTACTCTATCATAAAAAAACAACCTTGTCAATAGCCCTACTCAACAATTTATTAAAAATATATATAATATATACAATATAGCCTTATAGTTTTCTTAATACTATACCCAAGAATAGTTACACTTCTCTCATCAAATTGACTAGAATATCTTTTAGCTATACTTTAACAATAATCAAAAAACCTCTTATAACTTCACTAACCTCAAACTAAACTAATTAAAAGCTTTTAAAATAAAAATACTATTTAATATTTTATCTATATATGCATATTTTCACAATATATATTCTTACTTATTTGCATTTTCTAATTGCTTCTCTTGTAACAACCCAGACTCCTCTTTTTACTAGTTTACTTGCTTTACCTATACCTTAACCCAAACTATTAACTCTACTATACAATACTTTATCTAACTTTAATCTCAATTTCTCTTCATTCCAACTAAACAATCTTATATACTATTTTCTCACATTTAGCCTTTTATTCTTAATCCTTTCAACTTTATCCATTCTCACTTTACTCTACAATTAAAGGCTTTATACCTATTTTTTTAATCAAATTCTTAGATCTTTTTAATATTTCATATTCTAATACTTTTCAACTTATTATTAAACTACTACTTAATATTTTTGACCAACTCTACAACAATATCTGAATTCCATACTATACAAACTTATCCCAATAGAAAAAATCTCATCAAATTCTTCTTCATCCTAACTACCAATTAAAGTTTTGACCCTTTTTACTCTCATCTAACAAAAGACAAAAATTAACTATATTTCAACTACTTCTGCAGTTCTGCTAACTAATTATACTCTGAATTTAACACTTGATCTTCTTTAGAACAAGCTACTCACAAACTTAACACCTGGCTTGCTTTTGTGTATCAAATACAATACATCTACTAATTATATTCTAACTATCCAAACCTAGGTGAGTCTTGACCACTTTAGTAGATTTAGATCACAGATAATTAGCCCAAGCTTTTAGCCTTAGCTTTTAGTTTAAGCTTTTAGTCTAAGCTTTTATTTTTGTATATAATTTATATTTATTTGTCTTTGTACAAATTAAGTTTTTATATAGTTTATATAATTACTTATATAAATTA
>CAJVPU010001358.1:0-13139 GCA_910591775.1 Dentiscutata heterogama | reverse complement strand
CCGGCCAATTTATCATAAATTTGAGTTTGACACAACTTAGATTTATGATAAATTGGCTGGCTTTTAGCAATAATTATAAAATTTACCGTACGACATGCTAGGGTTATACTTACATTTTGAGTCCTTGCGTTCCATGCAGAGCATGTAAAATGGCATATATAAAATAAGTATCTTATTACGCAACTGATACAAACAACACGCTCCCAAAGTCGTGCATATTTTCCGGTATAGATGGGTGGCGAAATTCAAAAAAGGAGCTTACAACAATATCACGTGATTATTGATTATACGTATTGTTTTTAATTTCCTTTTTGAATTCGCCACCCATCTACGTACGTACGTACGTACGTACGTATAATTTTCCGGCGTTGTAGTTTTTCTCTTCCTAATTTAACACAATTATCGCATTAAGTGATACGTATTACAAAAATCATACATGTTCGCAGATCTCAAAACAATAGACGTGTCAAAAAAATATAAAGATCCTTTTTTTGCTTTGCTAATTTTTCACGCAGTTTTGGATTCTGCAATGAAAATGATACATTCCCTGCTAAGAATAAAAAAGATATATGAGTGGTATTTGAAATCTGCTGGAGGTGTAATTACGATGACTTATAGCGGGCCCCATTAAAGCTGACACTATACAGCTATAATGGAATGATTCTGTAAATGCTGTTATTTTTACTACAACGGATGTTAGAGTTATCCGTTATAGTATTAATAATACTGTAATATTTTAAATTGTCTATAGAACACTTCATTATAGTGAGATCCGCTTTAACGAGGTCTGCTATAATGAAGATAGTGTGTATGTAGAGTGGGAAGAGCCAGCTTGAGAAATCGACAGTTGTATATAAGGCCTAGCGATATTGAAATGTTGATGGTGATTTTTCTATCGTTCAATAAGTCGATGGTTTTTCATCACGTACCTTGACTTGCATAAAATTCATGTTCGATTAATAAAATTATGTAACAATTTATAAACTAGTTTGTATGTGGCATTTATAGTTTAATGACAATAAGCCAACCGGTTTTGACTCAAATGATAACGGTTTGAGTCCCAAACTGTGTCAATGCAGCTTTATCCTAACTACTTAAACAATCCTAATTAATTAGTTATAACTCTACAAAATTTCATTGTATTCTTAGTAGCGAACCAATTTTGATACGTATTATTATTTCGTATTATTATATTATTCTATAATACACACTTATATTTTTATTTGAATTAAAAATAGCGCGTCAAAGAAAATGTAAACAAATGTAAAAAATGACGCAGCAATAATTTATGAATAGCAGAATCCAAAAGGCAGAAAAAATATAAATATTTTTTAAAGTTGTAGAATATCTATATTTTATTGTTTCTATATTTTATTGTTTAATATTTATAATTCTGTATATACAGTAGATTAAAATAGTCTACTATTGAAAAGTCTATCAGTAAATCTAATATTACAAATACTGTATTATTAATTATACAGGTTTTATGTTTTATCTGCAAAAAATTATTAAATACTGTATAACTTATAAATTTGAATTTTAGCAACATTTAAAAGTTGATCTATTCACAGAGGCCATCATCTATATGGACACCCCAATATGGGCCATCGTGATCTACAGAATTCCAATCTTCAAATTGAACAGAATCAGAACAGAGCTAAGAATAATAGAGAAAATTAAATTAATTAAAATTAATATGTTATATACATTTAAAAAAAAAGTGTAATAATATCAAAGTTTTAAATATTACTTTGTTTTCATCGCCTGAGCATTTGACTGCTTGGTTAGCAGTAGTATTAGCAATCCAAATTTCACCCTTGTGGTGTTTATAGTCAACTCTCAAGATCAAATGAGGCACTTCATCGGCTTGATTGACAGTTCTTTTCATGGTACCCTACATATGATAATTAATACTGTTGATTAACATATATCATTTAGAAACAATCCTTTTTTTTTTTTTTTTTTTTTGAAACTTACCAAAGTTTTATCCATAAATGAAGCAAAAACAGAATTTCCAATTCGAGGTTCACCATAGGTGTATAGACACGGATTTGATCCATTAATGGATTGCTTAATGTCGAGAGCGGCAAACGATGCTAATGCTATTTAAATTAAAATATTTAGTTAAGTGCAAAATAATAAATTAATAAATGTTATAATTATTATTTACAAACCTCCTCCTAAACTGTGACCAGTAACAACAATATTATAATCAGGATATTGTTTTATTGATTCAGAGATTACATCTCGAAGTTGTTGTTGAAAAGTAAGAAAAGCAGTATAAAATCCTAAATGGACGAGGGCACCTCCTGGTTTTGAATTAGTAGGGATAGTAATGGATTCAAATCCATATGGACATTGGACTACTTCTATATCTTTGACAGTGTTACCAAAATCAGCAGTTCCTCGGAAAGTGACAACGATCTCTTTATATTTCGTGTTACGAGTAATAACCGCATAAGCATCAGCACTCTCTAAAAAAAAAAAAATGTTTATTAAATTAATTATTTTGTTGCATGATTATCAAGCTGAACCTTTACTTACGTCCTAAAATTTCTACCCATTTTGCAGGTTCAGTTGTAATAGTTTTTATAACCGTTGTTTCAGGAATCTTATCGCAGTAAAATCCGCATGTCCAATTAGCAGAGTTTGAACAGTAGGAAGCTGCGGAGTAAGTAACAAACCGAGTGAGATCAGGTATTTCCCCATCATCAAGATTACTAATTCCGTTTGAAGCCGATGGAGGCGGTGGTTCAAACGATTTACTACTATCGTTTATAACGTGGATCGGGAAAGGATTAACGAATGTTAATATATAGGTAAAGAGCAAAAATATGAAATGACAAGAATTCATAGTTGCGATAGGTCGCTTAGTTATATTTGCAAATTTTCTCGAATTCATAGTTTTTTGGATTGAAATACAGTATATATATGTTGCGAAACAATATTACTTGAATACCATTTGTATGTTTTAATTCGTTTTAGTTGTTTGCTTTGTGTTTCATGCTATAGATTTTTGATTTATGTCTAATATTAATTACGTGCATACTTTAATATTTATGTCGTTATACAGTATGTTAGGAAACCTTTATGAATTTCAAAGATTATACAGTACATGTGCGAATACGAATTGCAGGTAGCAACCAGCATTGGAGAACAATTGTTTTTTTTTTACTATGCACAGTACGTACTGTACCTTATTTTATGCGGAAATAGTTAAATCTTACTAAGACATTGTTTAGTAATTAATAAACTGATAATATTTTAAACGTTTACATAATTGAATTACACAAAGCATTGAATTTCTTCATCGAAAATGATACAATTAAGGATTTTTTTTAAAACCATACCAGCCAAATATTGTGAGTTTGTCCAATTTTAGAATATTGAAACATATGTTGTTATAATCATGTGCTATGCCAAGCATTGTTGTTTACCTTTTCAAATTATTTCGATTTATTAATTAGCGCCTATAAAATTTTGTGGTTTGGTTATTTCCAGTTATATTCAAATATATTTTGAGTCAATTGGTTTTGATTTGCTGGTCTGTGTTTCGTGTACTCTCATGAACAGCCACTTTGCCAATTTTATTCAAAAAGGAAATTGTTTTTAAATATAGTTATTTAATCTTGTGTAACAAAATAATTGATCGTGCAAATCATAATTACTCCTTATAGTCAAAATATAAACATTTGAAATTAAATTTCTATGCATTGGGACGGGAAATTCAAAACCACACTCTCTATAGAGCACCATCCTAGCCATCCTAGTATCGCCCATGAAAAATGTAGTTTACGCATAATTAAAGCTAGTGTCGTCTGTAAAAAATGTAGCTAACGTGATAATCATGTGATAAGAAATATTCACTTTACAGTTAATTCTGTATAGCGAAATCGAACATTGCTGTTTAAAAGAGTTGGAAACATAATTATTTAATAAAGAACTTTTGAGAATTTTATAGGAGGCTAGTTCGGTTAAGAAATAAAAACAATTTTGTCATTAAAACTTTAGTAATACGGATATTTTGGGTAGTTTTAAGAACAGTTAACCCGGTGATCACAGAACTATCGTTTGGCCTGGATTAGGGTTAGGTTAGGAGCATAGTTTAGGTCAGTCTGTTTAATTCTGATAAACAAATGACGTCGATCAATAGGTTAACTATTCTTCAAGTGTTCCGATATTATTTCAGTTGAAATACTTAATAAACAATCATTTTATAAATGCATGTGCAATATGAGCAATGATAATTTATCACTATTAAAAAGCTTAACTTAGAATGTTCTCAAGCATCACAATCAATAACGATATTTATAGAATTAAATACTTGAACGTACTCTTACTATTTTCGTAATCTTCGCTATGCCTTCTAAAAAAACCCAATAAAAAATTTCTATTTAACCAGCTGCTGAAGCTTCACCTTCAGTTGTGTTGGCTTCTCCTTTTAATGATATTACCAATTTAATTTTTTTTTTTTGTTGCAACAACAACGGAATCAACTTATGGAGTCGTTAGCGAAAGTTACTTTACAGCAACAAGAAATAAACTTTTTTCGTTAATAATACAATATTTAAATTTTTTTTTAAAAAACTTTTTTTATAGGCAACTTATAATAATTCTGCAGATGCTACTTCATACTGAAAGTAGCATAGATAATATGATTATGTTTTCAAAAAGAGTTATAACTTTCATTATCCGTTAAATATGGAGCGAAAAACGGAATAACAGTATTCATTATTTTTGTAAAGGTTAAAATGGGACGTATTTATTACATTCGTATCAAGGTATCGATTATTTATTTTAAAACTTTCGAGCATTAAAAATAAATTAGCTATTTTTATTAGACCGGTAGAAATTTGTTGAGTATTCATTATTTATTTATTATTATTAGGTATATTTGTATGGTTTTATAAACATGTGACTATCGAAAAAAATTTAGGGTAAATTTGCCTTGAATTTTACGGGTTAAAAAAAGACAAAGTACTAAGAGATTTTGGGAAAATTAATTTGAGAAATCGTTGATTTTGTCCCTAACTCATTTAATCAAATTTCTAATTTTATTTAATATACCGTCAATAGGCGTGTTGGCACTTATTTCTTTCTTAACTTTAGTATAGCAACTTTCAATATTAGTCATTATACTTTCGTTACTACATTCTACACTTGTAGAAGTATTAATCAAGTCTTTAATGTTAGATAGTAATGTTATACCTCCAATGTTCATATTGGCAACTATTTTTTCCCCAATGTTCATATTGTCAACTATTTTTTCCCCAATGTTCATATTGTCAACTATTTTTTCCCCAATGTTCATATTGGCAACTATTTTCTCCCCAACCTTAATACCGAGATCTGTAATATTAGTCTTAAAGCTTTCATTATTACATGTTGCTTCTGCAATGGCATTATCAATATTAATTAATTCACCTCCAGTAAGCGTGTTAATACATATTTCTTTCCCATCCTTAGTACTAGTCAGTACATCCCCGTTACTAATTAATGCACCTGTTTCTACAATAATAAATAATTGTTCTCCGATATTCATTTCTTTTCCAGACATCTTATCCATAATACCACCGCTTGCAATATTAGTCTTTACATTTCTATCTAATATAGTCATGCTGGTTTTAATCAAGTTTCCAATATCAAGTGATATACCTCCAATAGGCGTGGTGATACCTACTACTTTTCCAATTTTAATACCACAGCCTGCAAGATTAGTTTCTATATTATCACTACTAAATGATACACCCGTACTTGTATTAACTCCTAGATATGTCTTTAAACCAAGACTATTAACTTCTAAATTTATTACATCTAATTTTGCTTCAAATCCAGCTTTTCCTATATTATCCCCTATTTCAACTCCAACCGATACTACTCCACTAATGAATTTAACTTCTTTATTACCATCTTGATATTTAATTACTGAAGAACTAACCTCTAAGCCATTAAGTCCAAGTGAGGATTTAAAATGCATTATGTCATTTTGTGCTGATGTTTCAAATTCACATACGTTTAAGATTGAAGAATTCATGATGATTAATATTTAATATATTAAATATGAATAATTGAGATTTGTTATTTAACATCGTTTAATGTTTTAATCTTTAGTTTTCAACAAGAGAATTTTTAATGAGAGAATTAATGAGTTATGAGGTTATTAAATACTTTTTACAAGTTCATAAATAAATATATAGTTATTCATAATGAGACAATTATTCAATTTTAATAGAACTAATCGGATCATTTCATATTTAGAATTTGATATATTTAAATTTTTAAGAAGAACTGATAAGGTAATCTTTTAGAAGAGAACAAAAATTTTATGCACGTAAATAGATATCGTCCAAGACTATACATTCTGACTTAATTGGCCTCAATAATACGATTGTAGTATTCTAGATGTCATATCTAGTGTTACGGGAGAAGCCTAAAGAAATTATATCAATGCACTTGACATTGATTATTATTAATTATTGTTATAATTTCCTTTTTTGGGGTTCGCCCGAAACACTAGCTGAGTGAAATATAGTATAGGTATCACCTTAATAAAAAGTCAATTGGTTTATAATCGGTGTCACCTATACTACTAGTCATATCCTTGATTCTAGAATGCTCGGATTAGAGTGTCCAGGGTACTGCGGTGCATAATTCTACTCACGCTAAAATAGTTTTTTTTTTATATTGTTCTCATAAGAGACCCATGGTTTAAATCACCTTTTAAATCAATTACAATTGGGGATTTCAAAGTTAACAAATAAGGTGACGCATTTTTACTATGTTGAATTATAAATCGGGAAAATAAAATAAGATACTCTGATTTTAACTTTGAAACCCCTAATATAAAAAAAAAAGTATTTTTAGCTTGAGTAGAATTATGCACCACAGTACCCTAGACACTCTCGCTCGGATATCAATTTATATGAATGTATATATATGTGATAACAGATAAGCCACTTTCTTTTTCTTGACTCATGCAGGAAGATCCCAAAATTCCGGGTCGGAATGCTTTAGGATTTGGCCGGAATTGTTCGATTTTGTACAAGATTACTAATAAATTTACCAATGAAACCATTACCATTCAATAAGTAAAAAAAAAGCCCACCTGATAATTTTGCTGTATTGTAAAGTACGAGCCTAGCTGTGGCATATTCTGACCCGGAATTCTGAGATTGCCCTATAAAAAATCCTTTTCATTGACAAAAAAGATTTTCTATAAATTTAATTTCATGTTCCACCTACTATTTTTAGTTCTGATAATCAATATCTAATCATTGTATGACGTTATAACATCAATTGTATATTATGTATATTAAGTGGAGCAAAACGAAACCTTAGTAATGCTTGTTTATTTTTTTATCTTTCGGGGTTCGTTTCCGATGCATATTTAACTCTAAAAATAGTAGTATCGGAAATTTATTTCCATAAGGTAAACTATAGATGCAGAAATATTTACATTTCGACACGCCTTTACAACGGGCATCCATTGACATAGTATTTCCGCCCTAATAATAAAAATTAAAAAAAAAACGAGCTATTATTTGGCATCATTAAAATTTACTGATTTAGCAGGTGTCAACGCCGAATGATAATTGATCAAATTTTAAATAATTATAAAAAATAACAAAAGTTCTCATTTTTAATAGATTTAGGTTCTAAAAAAGATTGTAATAAAAATATCCTGAGCTGTTGGTATTGTCGGAAATGATGTTTCCGCTTATACACGAATCAGATTAAATTATAGGACTAGGTTGGGATGGGTTAAAAAATTAGGCGCCATACGGGGACATGCCTTTAATTTATAAATTCATATATATATTTGAATATTTTCAATGGCCTTGCTCGTTTTTACGTTGTTTGACTACCTACATTTCCGTTTATTTCCTACATCACTAGCCAATTAGACTCGATGCAATAGTTACGTGCATTTGTGGCGCGAGTTCCCAATAGGTATGTTCTTGTCCCTGTGTTCCCAACCCTATGTAGGACCAGCTGCGTCATTAAATTGTAATAATACAAAAAAAAAAAAAAGATTTTTGCTAAATTTAGCGGTTGTGATATCACAGATTGATATTTAAAAATTATTATTGGTTAAGGTTAGGGTATTAGGATTAGGGTTAGAGGGCATATATATATATATACAAAATTAAGTGCTAAAAACTTTTAATTTTTTCCTAGTTTTTCGTTCGTTTTTGTTACACAAAATCCTGTGATCTAATTGGTCGATCATATTAATCTGCCTGCGATATTTAACAATATTCAAAAAAAATATAAAGAATAGTAATCATGGAAAATATAACCTATACTTGCTAGATGATGATGAATTATTGAGAGTCGCAAAGAAAATTGGTAAAGATGATGATGAAAGAGAAGACAAGACTCTGAACTCTGATTAGAAGACTGAGAGAAAGAAGGAAGAGACAAGATATTTATACCAAGTGAACTTTATAGCTTAAACTAGGTATGCTATAAAGTTCTAATTTTTAATTTTAGAACTAGAGTTTATATCTAGTCAACGCTAGCTAAATCAAAGGCCAATATTTTAAGCACAATTGCACAATATTAACAACCATTTCTTTTTTTTAAAAAAAATAAAAAAGCATAATTATAGGGATCAAATTTTTGCAAAGCATGATAAATTGGTTAATAATTCGTTGGGCTTGTTCTTTATAAAAAAAATTAATTAGTTATTGAAAATGTAAAATGCTGTTTCTGCAAATAACATTTATTAACGCAAAAACCCCAAAAGTCAATGCAGTGTTCGCATCATAGTTCACTGTTTTAAGATTTGAAATTATAATGCTATTTTGCAAGTTAATCTATATATATGTCGTACGTCGGAACAAAATTAGTGTAAATTTAGAATCCACTTAGGTTAGAATGGAATCCCGAATGTAGTTCAAGTTGATATGAAATTTAAAAGCAACTTAAGTCGATTCTTACTTGGTACTATATAATCGATAAATTTAATTGCAACTTAAGTTGATTTTAGATTCGATACTGTAATAAATCATGATATATTGTCAAGATAAAATGCAAATCTTTTATTATTTCTTTTTTTTATTTCACTTTTTCATAATTACAACTCTCTCTACCTGATGACCGAATATTAAGATTATCTATTTTTATCCCGTAATGTATTCAAAGAATTACTTTCCAAATATTTTAGTAATGAGTTGGCAAATAGGCAACATAAAATCTTACACGAAGGCTTTTGTTTTTGTATTAAGGTTTTACAAGATTCAGCAAATACAACAATCGGGAATGCGAAAAATCGTATTTGGTAAAAATACATTTGCAATACGCGATTGAAATAGTATTCTTTCAATGCTCATAAGCATTCGAAAAGCATCTATTATGCAATCCTCTTCACAAATAGGTAATATTAAATGCAATTGCAAAAATGCATTGCTGTAAAAATTTATCCTGTAGGAATAGTTGCTATCCCATTAGTCATAGATAAAAATCTTCGTGTCATTGCTTTTAAATTTAACTAATTTGCAATGCACTGTTATGAATAAATCCTATCTTAAAGTAATTTAAATTCCAAAACAACATACTCGATGAAATAATTTGGAGTACACATAATTTTGTTGTAATTTGAATTGGAATTCTTTAACGACTTGGGCACATTTTAAAATTCTATTACAATCTATATTTATTCGGAATCAACCTAGGTGGATTCTAAATCTACAATAATTCCATTCCGACGTACAACATATATATGACATATATATACTTTATCATTTGGTAAAGCGGAACTATCTTTCCGAAGGGCCAGAAGTAGGATAGGTGGCATGATAAAATTTTAGGGCATGCCCCTCTTATCGTGCCCGGGGCATGCCTCTAGTATATACTGTAAATCATTTTGGTTTAGTAGGAAGTTTAAGCCATAACGGTGTATTATAGTAAAAGATTACATTCTTGAATAAGTTAAATCATGCAACAACTAACCAAACAGCAAATTCAGCAAAGAAAAGACCAAGTAAAACAAGACAGAGTTATGGCTATGATATAACCATATAGTATTGCTACTAAAATTAAATACGTATGTATAAAGTTAAATTTATTTACTTCATCGATGATAAATATAATTAGAAACCTTTTTAAAAAAATTATATATCAAGTTTTGAACTAGATGTTGAATTCAAATTATGTTTTTAAAAAAATAAAAACATACAAATACTTAATGTAGATTTTATGATATTGTGAATTTCATCTAATATTGACCAATCATTTCATAATGATTTTCTGTGATCACATGATAGAGGCACGCCCTTCAAACTAAAGGCATGCCCAAAGACTCATGCCACCTACCCTAGCCAGAAGGACTTTATTTATAATTGTGAACTCAACTATTTACATTAGAAGAATCATCTATATTACTAGTATAACCAATATCACTAATAAACCCCATATCGACCTCATAGCCAGTATTATTAATATCCACCATATCATCGAAATTATCCTTATTGTACAAATCCTTCCAATTTTCTAGACTAGGTAATGCGTAGCATTGTGTGCCCGGAGCTATCATGTAAATGATCATCATGTATTCAACCAATCAGCATCACGGAAGCCTACGGACATACTTTTCACGTAACTGGTAATATAAATGATCACCGGCTGCCGTAAAAACGTCCTCGCTTCGCTCCGGACAATCAGGATTATCGGTGGGATCGAACCGATCGGAGATTTCGGGGAAATCGGGCAGGGAAGTCTAAATTTGGAATACCCGAGATCATGAGGGCACGTGCCTTCCATCAGGTCACGTTTCCGGTCTCACAACGGTACAATATCATGCATTCGGAAATCGACTCCATTTCGAACATTTTTTGAACAATGTCTACAATAACTGTACAAACTTTTTTACAGAACAGCCTAGACTAGAGGTTTGGACCGGTTTCAATAATTCGAGTTTAGTATTATTAATTTCCTGGGAGCTTAAATATTACAACAGAGATTCTCAATGAACACAGGATACAGATGGCGTCTGCATTATATCAAAATCTGTTGTGATTTTTAACTCATTACAGGAAATTCATAAATAATACACTGCCTTACGATTTTCATGCCTACCTTTATTATAATTTTCGTGTGATTATTTGTGACAGGGAATCTTCCCATGGGAAGATTCCCGGTCATGATATGGGATCTTTGCTAGAAAAATGACCCTACGAGCCATTGTTACACGAGATTTTTATTAAGAAAAACATAATAAATCTATTTTTAGAAAAAAAAATTCCTAGCAAAGATCCCATATGATCTCGTGGGAAATTATAATGAACAACAAATAGTAAGGCAGGGTATTATCACATAAATTCTGTGATATTTTCGAATTTTTATCATAAATTTACCCAATCAAATTTTGGTGAACCTCTAAATTAAATGCGATTATTGAACCGGTTCCAACCTCTAGCCGAGGCTCTTGAAAATTAAGTAATTTCTTCATAATGAATTGGCATTTCTCTATTTCCCCTAGGTATTAGTCCAACAGTACATTTCTTGTACACGTCTTTCATGACTTTGGTAGCGTTCCCACAAAAATTGGCCCTCCCCGTAATTTGACCAATCGAATTTCAAGATCGTGAAAATCCTAAACGAATCCAAAAATAAAAAACAAAAAATAGTGTTGTGGTTTGTTTGTGTGTTAGGCTGTGTGAGGCTGCCATAGCAGCCCCAAAGCCTCCCAAGGTTGTATCATATAAAATTCTAAGAGGTATAAAAACCCTTGCTGTTCCAGTTAATAAAAGGGAGAAGCGTCCTAGAGCTTCCCGATCAAATCATGAGTAGCTTAGTAATAACGATATGCCTTTCATTAATTTTTCACTATCGTTTTAATAAGTGACGCTATCATGTTTACTCCACAGTTGCGACTGGAGCTAAACTGTGTAATCATGCTACTAGCTCTCCCAACCAGTCGTAACAATAGCTCTAAATTTTAATTAAGAATTCGCTTTCTACGCCTTAATTAAAAATGTTCCTTGTAGAATTTTACTAATAACGCTACGCTGTTCTAATATACTCCTAACTATAACGCAGAATGATTAAATTTTTATGGCAAGCTCATGCGATGGCTTTAACAATCACGATACTAATTTAGGGTGTTTTCAAGCATCTCAATCAATTATTGCGGTTTGCAAAATTATGTGAATTTGCAGATCAAAAAAAAAAAAAGTAATCGAAGATTTCTGATTCTGATTGCCGATTTCCTTAACATTTTTTTTGCAGAAATAAAAGTTGTAGATTCATAATTTTGTAACATATTTTGATTTAGCATCTTTTGTAGGAATATAATTTGCATATTCATCATGTTGTAAAAAACTTGATTGTGTAATATTAAATTTTGTTTCTTTTCTAGCCCGATAAAATTTACTATTGCATGATAAGCAAGAAAATATAAAAGTTGCACCAAATTCAATCTTAGTCCTTGTTCAACAAGACTTGCGAAAGTTATAAAGTCTGAAGAAAAAGGGTATTTCAGAAAATTAATTTGCTTATTATTGATAGAATCATGAAATTTCAAAGAAAAACATATGGAACTTTAGTATAATTTTTTTTATTGGAATATATTTTTTTCATTACAATAAGTTTTAGAAATTGTATAAAAAAGACACTTTGTGCATCCAAAGCATGTTCCGGGATAATAATTTTGGCATTAGAGATGTTCTTTTTTTAAAAAAAATGCATGCTAAATAAATATATATAATTTATATATGGGGTTGAGTCAATAGAAACCAAGCAAATATTTTTTAATAAGTTTTTTTTTAATATTTCAAACAAGAATAACTTAACAAAACTTGATCAAATTCATTAAAAATTTTTTTAAATTAATTCTAAAAGTTTGTAAAAATTATTTAAAAAAATTTTTATTAAATTTGGTTAAGTTTTGGTCAAGTTATTCTTGTTTAAAAGTTATAAAAAAATTTTATTATAAAAAATTTGTTTGATTTCTATTGACTCACCCCCATATGTATAAGTCTTCATATACATCAGAAATATAGTTAAAGAAATCGGCATCATCGATTTCTTTCTTTTTTTTTTTTTTGATCTGCAAATTTCATAATTATTGCTAAAAGCCAGCCAATTTATCATAAATCTAAGTTGTGTCAAACTCAAATTTATGATAAATTGGCCGG
>CAJVPU010001357.1:0-13142 GCA_910591775.1 Dentiscutata heterogama | reverse complement strand
AAAATCTCAAATGAAATGTCGAAACTGACGAAAGGTGACGAAACTAGCAGGAGGTGACGAAAGGTACAGAAACTGACGAAACTGCAAAGGGTGACAAAATTAATACCGTATTGGCGCGTAATAACGCGATCTGCGTGTTATTTCGAGACCTTGCGCGTTATTTCGGGACGCGCATGCGCGATATTTCGAATTATTCTGACAAATTTAGAGACGGTCAATTCAATATATGGTCTACTTATATAAAGGTGCGCGTTATTTCGGGACGCGCATGTGCGTTATTCCGAGTCAAGAATGCAATTTTCAAAAAAAGGCGTGTCTCAAAATAACGCGCATGTGCGTTATTACGCGCCAATACGTTAAAAGATGAAGAAACAGATAAATGTTGTTGGAACTCATTGAAGATGATGTGAATGAAAAATAAATCACAAAAACAGAAATTTATAAAAATTACAAAAGTTTTATTATATAAGGGCGCCTTGGCTTTCTACATTTTGTGTTCATAAGGGCTAAAAGTAAAATATACTTAGATTAATTTTAATAGTAACTTAATTATTATTTTACATATTTCAGTTTCGATTAAAAAATAATTTATGTCTATTGGCTAAATTGACTTGAATAAAAGACAAATCAGCACAAACAATAAATTAATAAGATCTTTGATTGTTGTAATACTTGCCAGTTAAATAAGAAACTTAATGAAAAGAGATCCATATTATTTCACCAATAATTTCACGACAAGTTTATTTTACTATTGTGATGTTAAACTTTATTTCCGTGTCTTATAATTTTCTAGTGAAAATTTTTGAAAATAATTTACTAAATTCATCATAATACGTCTATATTCATATTTATTTATTTGTTTAAATATTTCGAGAGATGTTAATGGCGGGGGGGGGGTAGCCTATTACCTATTTATGATTTCTATAATTGACTTTTTAAAAAAGCCTCAATGATGAACCATTATTTTTTGTTTGAATATATAAATTTATAGGGTTTATTTATATTATTAATAAAAGCTTAGCTTTGCCGAAAACATAGATTTTCACCAATTTTTAACGGGAGCACCAGTTTCGTTAATAAAGATTTTTTTTTAGTAATCATCACCATTTTTTTTTTTTTTTATCAGGAGCGCTAGGATTTTGTCACTTTAAATTTGGGGTTTCGACTTTCGTCAGAAGGATTTGAGGGTTTCGACTTTCGTCAGGAGGATTAAAGGTTTCGACTTTCAAAAGAGGTTTCGTCATTTAGAGCTTAGATTTCGACTTTCGTCATCAAGCAAAAAAGTTTCGTCTAACAACTATAATCGAGATTTAACACAATCATTGCAAATTTTGATCGAATATACATCATTTTACAAGCTGCGATAATTAAAGTGATCCTTATAACGATTTTCCCGTAAATTTGTAGTGCAAACGCGTATTTAAATTTTAACTAATCCGATCAACTTTTGAAAAAATTGGTGGTCATATCATAGCTTCATGTTTTCGACTTATGGTAAATGATCATGATCGATTTTTTAAATAATCAGAACTCATTAAGTGATATGCTTAGGAACATAAATGCAAACCAAATAATTATGAAAAGAATAATCGTAAAAAAGGCTATCAGCAAATTGTGCATGATTTGACGGATACTGATGATTGACACCCTAACGGATCATGGACATCGACAGTATAATTACAACGCACGAGGCCTTTGGCCACGTGCTTTTACGATATTCATGTCTAATTACAAACATAGTGCAGGTCATATAGTGGTGATCACTAATTAAGATTTTTTATAGTGTACTGCAGATCAACGATAATTTAATAGAAAGTTCAAGCTGCAATAACTCTTGAACAAACCCACACAAATAAAATTATATTTGTTGGGTTTGTCATTATGTGCACTTTAACGAGACAACGCTCTTTTTTTTTTTTTTTTTATTGTCTGGAGTGTGGCGAGAGGAATAATGTAATACAAAAATTCTCAGTTTTGATTTATTATTATTATTATATAATAACAGATAAAAATATCAAAACGTAACTTAGAATTTTTCTGCGCATATTGTGGCACAATATGCAATAGCTACGTTTTTGATATTTTTATTAATAATAAATCAAAAACGAGAGTTTTTGTATTACATTAATCCCCTCGCTACACTCCAGACAATAAAAAATAAATAAAAAAGAGCGTTGTCACGTTAAAGAGCACATTATGCAAACCCGACAAATATAATTTTATTTGTGTGGGTTTTCTGGTTCAAGAGTTACTGTAGCTTGAACTTTCTATGTTTCTACTATTAAACTATCGTTGATCTGCAGTACACTAAAAAATCTTAATTAGTGATCACCACTATATGACCTGCACTATGTTTGTAATTAGACCGATGATTGACACCCCAATGATCCGTATATCATGCCAGATAAATAATACTTACGTATCTGTCACTTTATCTGATCTAGTATGGCACTGCGTTTTATAGTTTCAACAGAGTAAGACTGATTGGAATTAATTATTAAAAATAATGCACCATTTTCGACCAATAAATACAAACCACTACAATGATTGGAACTATGACCTTAGTTTACGTCTGCCATAGACGTAACGTTGTGAAACCGGAAGCGTGACTTGAAGCAGGCACGTGCCTTCATGATCTCTGGTATTTTCAAATTTAGGCTTACCGGTTAGATTTCCCCGATCGGGTAGGTTTCCTAGAAAATTCAGATCGAGGATAATGAGGAAATCTGGACAATAAGGATATTTTCAGTAATATGGTAGATATTAACAATGCTGGTATTCTTGGCTATAAGGCCAATTTGGGTTTGTTGAGGATTCCATTAATATAGATGATTTCTGCGAATGTATAGTTGAATTTACAATTATAAATAAAGGCCTTTTGGCCCTTCGGGAAAAATAACTCTCGCCTTTGCTTTATTAACATATTCATATAATAATACGAGTATCCCAAATAAAACATACAATACTATCTCTAAACTTCATACATAATAAACTAATACATTCACCAAGCTGTTATCAACCTATTATTTTCCAAAACTATCCTGAAACTCTGCTTGACCACTCGCCAAATATAACACGCCCTTTTCGAGCCAACTTATCCTAATCTTCGGTTACACGAATCTTCCATCGTTCTAGCGACAGACTTGCAGATTTCAGGACTGTCAACGTTTATTTTAATAAAGATTTAGCTTTAAGAGTTACGATCTTACCTTTTATCAAATGCAATTAAAGATATCATTTAAAAATTAACCATTTAAACTTAATACTTTATTTATTAATAAAGCATTGTGTACAATATTTATGAACTTGAATAATTTTATTTTTATTCGTTGGATTAGTATTTTTTTTCTGTAATAGAACAAAGAATAAAACAGCAACTTGAACCCTATTAATAAGTAAATAAAGTGAAATCTAACCCTAAAAAAAGCTTTCAATGAAGCAGTAATTAAGACTAAACAAATAATTAAAACATTATCTAAAATTTATAATGTACAGATTATTAAAACAAAACATTATCTAAAATTATGATATACAATACAATGTGTTTCAAAGATTTAACTACTTTAGTGATAATAATATTCTACTTAATAGTCATCTCATTTAGTTCATCATCTTTTAAAATAAATTATAATGTAAGGTTATTTTTTATGACAGTAATACGAATTAGAAGGAATATCCTGAGTACCAGATAGTCTGTTGGTAATTTTTTATTGCTCCTGATACATTTTAAAATATTATTTGCTTAATTCCTTATAGAGAGTTTGAATTCTCTCTAACTTATAATTAATGCTCGGCACAATCAAACAAAAATTTGATAATCAAATACTTGTGATTAAGTCGGACGTCAAACGATCGCAGATCAACCAAAGCTAAATATATACTATTGGTTAATCTGCGATCATTTGATGTCCGACTTAATAACAAGTATTTGGCTGGCAAATTTTTGTTTGATTGTACCAAAAATTAAAATTTAATAGAATTTACACGAGGCAAGTCAAATAAAGCACTATTTGTTTTATAACATAACTAGAATTTATAAGCTAATATATAGTTATATTGCTTTGTATATTAATAATTAGTTTTTTAAAAACTTATATAAAAGTTTTAATATCTTAAAATTTCAAAAATTATAATTATTAAATTGACTATTTAAATATTTAATTATCGCCATTTATAAAATAAAATGCATTTTGCAAATAATATTTGCTATTTTACTATAACTACGTCACAGGTTGAATCAATGAATAATGGGTACATATCGGGAGACAAATCTCCCGGTATGTACCCATTATTATACCACACATCTGCCAAAGCCAAATAACTGTAGCATATCGGTAGCATATTGGTAACATAATAGGTTAGATATTGGGAGGTAGATCGATAACGGTAACATAACAGTAACATACCGGGACATCCCGATATTTACTCTTATCACTATTTGGATAAGATACCGGGATGTCCCGGTATGTTACTGTTATCGATCTATCTCCCGATATCTAACCTATATGTTACCAATATGTTACCGATATGCTACAGTTATTTGGCGGATGTGTAGTAGAATAACGGGTACATACCAGGAGATTTGTCTCCCGATATGTACCCGTTATTCATTGATTCAACCTGTGATACTTTAAACAAAAAAAACTAAAACCAAGCTAATATATAAATGTTTTAACTCTTAGTTATTAAAAAAAAACATCAAAATAGTTATTCAAAAATTTACCAATTTTGAAAATTTTTAAAAACACAAAACTAATTTAAAGTACAGTAATATAAATAAATTTAAATAGCAACTGGTTTTAAACTTGAGACAAAAAATCTACATTTTAATTATAAAATATGGGCAGCCGTCAATAGAAATCAAGCAAATCAACATTTGAAAAAAAATTAATTCCTTAACTTTCCTTAGATCGAAGCTTTTTTTTTTGAATATTGAATTATTAAGATAGCTTTAAAATTCATTAAGATATGAGCTGTGAAAGTTAAGGAATTAATTTTTTTCAAATGTTGATTTGCTTGATTTCTATTGACGGCTGCCCATATATCAATATTTTTTAATAAATATTTAATTAAATATAACTAGAACATACCACATCTTCAAAATAACTAAAATTTCTAAATATAGAACCTTGAACTATATAATATATTAAAAAACAACAAGCTTTAATACGTATAAATATTGATATTTTATTGGCTAAACTTACTAATATTACAAATATTGCTATTGTTAATAAAGGTTAATTTTAACAAAAAAATTTTTAAATTTATATTTAATTTTTTTTTAAATATTAACAATTGTTATATTTATCAAGTACTTACAAAACCAACCACTAATAATCTTAAATTTTTATATATAATATTAGCTATATTAACAGATTTAATAAATAATTAGCAGTTTTTTTACTTTAAAAGTAAAAATATTATAATATATATTTATTCTTAGTGCTCGGCACAATCAAACAAAAATTTGTCAGCCAAATACCTGTTAATACTTATGTTTAAATCGGATGTCAAACAATTGCAGATTAACCAAAGCTAAATATATACTATTGGCTAATCTGCAATCATTTGATGTCCGACTTAATCACAAGTATTAACAAGTATTTGACTGTCAAATTTTTTTTGATTGTGCTGAGCACTATTTATTTTTTTTAATAAATAAAGTTTTATTGCAATTGCCCAAATTTTAAAATATTTAAATTATAAGTTAAATAAAAAAATAAAATATTTTCAAAATAGTAAAATTTAGATATACGTATTATAAATATTAACCAAATATTTAAATAATTGCCAATATTATATTTGAATAATTAAATTTTATAAAGTTATGTAAATTTATAATATTAATTATATATATATATTTATATATATTATATTTATTACAAAATTAATTTATAACTAAATTTTTTTAATATTTATTTTTTTTAACTTATTTATTTAATATTGCAAAAAAAAATTGCTGTTAAAAAATTACTTTAGTTTTATTTAAAATTTTTATTACTATTTTGCTAATTAATTAGATTCAAGAATGAAAATATACAAAAAAAATGTAAAAATCAAAACAAACTAAAAATATAAAAAATTAAAATAAACTAAAAAATTACTTATAATTTAAATATTTAATAATTTATTTTTTTTTAATCTAACTTGTAAATATAGAGTTTAGTTACCAAAATAAATAAATCTAAAATAGTTTAATTATTATTATACAATTTGCAAAATTTTAATCTACTAATTATTACTTTTTAATAGCTATTTTTTTTTTTGACAACCTTTCTTCAAAATTTTTTTGACAATCTTTATCTTTATATATTAATTTTTCAAACCAAATATTTCTAAATAGCCACTTTACTAACAATTAATTTTTTTAATTTGACAAAAGGTTAAAAATTAGAAAATTTAAAAAAAATTAAATTAAAAAAAATAAAAATAAAAAGATAAGCAAATAAAAAAAAATAAAATAAAATAAATAGAAATAAAAAAAATAAAAAATAAATAAAATAAAAAACAAAAGTAAAAAAATAAAAAATAAAAATAAATAAAAATAAAAAAATAAAAAATAAATAAATAAATAAATAAAAAATAAATAAAAAATTAATAAAAAAAAAACAAAAAATAAAAATAATAAAAATAACAAATTAATAAAAAAAACCAAAAAATAAAAATAATAAAAATAAAAAAATAAAATAAAAAGAATAAAAAAAAAAAAAACTACAGGTATACAGGTATTTTGTAGTTTTTTTTAAACCCATTCATTTAGCCAGTACTCTACGTTTTTTTAAATTCGCGAAAAAATAAATACGCAGTATATAAAACTTTTGATAGTTTAACTTACATAGTACCCAGTGAATCATGTGACCTCTAACCGCATTAGTCGACAATATTATTTGGCTGCCTTAGCCTGGTTGCCATGGTCAACTTACAACACTAATTTATCGCATGAGCAGTAGTGATTCTGGCCGAGTATAATTTTTCGGTTATGACTAAGCTGATAAATTTTATCGGCTTTGGTCGAACTTACAGTACTATTTAATTTTGTTCTTAAATTTGGAATTTTTTCGAAATTTACAAAAATTTTGGTTCAACTTTACTCGTATTTTAGGTTCATTCATTTTTTACATCGTAAATTTTCGTAATGGCAGATTTTGACCATACCAAATCGATCAGCCAATTTTAAAAAAATCGACCGGCTAAGCTGATAATTTTCTTTAGCAGATTTTTTTCATTATCGGCCAAAATCACTAATGAGCAGATTCTCGATTTTGATTTATCAACGGGATTAACAAAATTTTGGCCCACATTAGCCGGAACCAACATTTTAATATTTCATTCCAAAAATAAGATTTTTTTTTTGAAATAGACTCGCACTATGGTAAATTAGCCTTGGAATATTTTTCACTTAATGATGGCTGTGACTTCGTTAGTAAAATTGAGTAATTCCGGCCTAAATTATTGAACGTACTTTCAGTCAGTCAAAATCGAGAATCTAGTACGGAGTACGGAGGTTGCGGAACTCATCGTGTGACCAGAACTTTGGGTCAAACTCTATATTGCAATATTGTGTATGTGAATAGAAAATTATAATATAAAAATTTGTGATTAAAATAGATTAAGACATAGAAATACGAAAGTTTTAAGTTTTACTACGTACGTTTACACTTGTTTGTAGAAGAAATAGGTTAAACCTTAGCCTTAATACAGTAATAGGGGTGTTAAGTAGTTAGGATAAAACTACATTGGCTCAGTTCGGGACTCAAACCTTTATCGTTTGAGTCAAACCGGTTGAACCAGTTAGTTTATCATGTCTGTTGATGAAACTATAAATGCTACATACAAACTAGTTTGCACTATTACATAATTTACTCAATAACGTTATCACGGATCTTTAATTGTTAGCCAGTCAGAATTTTTGCTAATTAACCTGAGATAGTTTAAACATAATTACTTTAGTTAGCCAGTTTTAATTAATAAACTGTTTATACAAATTTTTTGAAACAGTTTCATATAACTAGTTAAAACCAGTTATATTTAGTTAACTGTCAAATTTGTAACTGATATAGCTCGCTTTTAACGAGTTAACATCCCTAAGCATATAAAATATTTTCTTAACAGTTATGTAATCATAAGAATCGGCCGTGGCGGCCCCCGAAATCCGATTGATGATCGACGTCCTGCGCAGCATATGATATCTCACTGTGTCAGATAATCAAGATCTCTCTTGTCGTTTTAACATATTTTTGATGTTCGAGGATTCAAAAATCAATGAATTTATCATGCTGCCATTATGAATGATCACGTCGAAATTAATTAAATATATGCTACGGTAGCTGGGCAGTAACGTCGATCATCAACCCGAACTTCGGGGGGAGCCACCGTTGCTGATTCCATTTCCTAATTGAGGATGGTCTTTGCTTGTAAAACCAGAAAAACCCACCCATCAATACAATTAATGGGAAATAAGATTAACCGTGATTTCCCTCCCTAATCGATATATTTAGACTATGACATCGGGCTGATGTACATTTTTTACGTTGTACACTATCTGCTATGAAATACTGAAATACGTATAAAGCTAACAAACATACGCATCGATACTACACAGAACTATCATACGTAACGATATTAAAAAAAAATGGTCGGAAAATTTTTTAAACAACTTTCTCAAGACCTTACACAACTTCTTGAATGTGAATATGATTATAATGTTGTTATTGAAGTTGGAGAGAAACCGAATGGTAAAATTTTTAAAGCGCATTCAGCAATTTTGTATCAACGTTCATCATATTTCCGCCAAATATTAACAAGTGCAAGGAGGAAAAATAATATCGTTAAAATTGAATTACCTTATCTTCCCGTTGAAGCATTTAGTGTTATTATCAAGTAAGTTAAAAAAGGTTGTAGTTAATAAATGTATCTTAATAATAAGCAAAAAAAAAGATTTTAAACCTTTTTTCATATTCGCTATATAGATATATTTATGGCGGCGTAATTTCTTTGGAAGATTTTGAACCAGTAGCTATATTGGATTTATTAGTTAGAGTTAGGTTTTTTGCGCTTACAGAATTAGTTGAATATATTCAGTCTTACCTTATTGATAATAACGAAACTTGGCTTCGATCAAATTTTTTCCGAGTTTACCAATTAAACTTTCTTCACGACAATTTTAATGCTTTGCAAAAATATTGTAGTAAAATGGTTGTAAAGTATCCAAATATGATTTTTGAATCAGATTTTTTTCCCGCACTTCAAGAGAATGCATTGATCGCTCTTTTAAAGAATGATGATTTAGAAATGGATGAATCAGAAATTTTGGGAAAAAGTTATTCAATGGGGGAAAGCACAAACACCAAATTTACCAGAAGACCTTGAAGAATGGACAGAAGATAATTTTACGACCTTAAAAGGAGCTCTTCGGAATTGCCTTCCTCATATTAGATACTTTCAAATTACTGCTGAAGATATTATACAAAAAGTTAAACCATATAATAGTATTCTTGAAAAGAATTTATGGGATGATATTTTAACCAAAAAATTAGCACCAAAAACACCTATAAAATCAAAAATCTTACCCCCTCGTGGAAAAGCATCATCTATTACAGCACCAGTTTCCTCAATAATTACATTACAACATATGGCAGAGATTTCATCATGGATTGATCGACAATCAACAATTTATGATACTAAAAAAATTCCGTATAAATTTAAACTTTTACTTAGAGGCAGTAAAGATGATTTTACAGGAGAAACATTTCACAGACTATGCGATGACGTACCTGGTACTGTGGTTGTTGCAAAGATTAATAGCACGAATGAGATACTTGGCGGTTATAATCCTCTTACCTGGAAAGTTGGAGATAATGATTTTGCAGAAACAAATGATAGTTTTATTTTTTCTTTAAAAAGTGGAAATCACGATAAGTCTATACTTAGTCCTGTAGAGAATAAAACCCGTGCAATTGTGTATTGTTCAAAACATGAAGGTCCATGCTTTGGTGGAGAAGATCTTGTAATGGGAAAAGATCCTAAAAAATGGCAAAGCGGAAAATGTTTTTATAAATTTCCAATCAGAGACGAAAAGGAATGGTTTTCCATAGACGAATATGAAGTGTTTCAAGTTTATAAAGATGATTAAAATTAGTAGTTTTATGATTATTAAAATTTATTGACTCATAAATGTAAGTACTTTTTTTAAAAAAAAAAAATCATGTAAAAGCAATACTATTGACTATTTGACTTTCATATTTTCATTAATATAAGATTAACCGACGACAATTTTTATCCGAGAGAAATCATTAAAAAAATACAATAGTAATGAATTTTTATAAAAGATAATTTTGCTTCACATCTTGAATTAATGTCAAACCTATCTATACCAACTAAATATAATGTAACCATAATAATTTTCCTTTTAAATTCATCGTTTTAAGGTTTAGAAATATCTGATGCAATATTCAATATTATATAGGTTCATTTACAAGGTTGTAATATTGAATGAATAACAATATCAATAAATTCATCTGCTAATCATTCGTTTATTTGGATTCCTTTTTGTTTTATTTAATGATTCATTCATAATAAAAATTCGTAATTTAATCTCGAATGTCCCAAGAACATTGTGAAATTACTGAATTACGATATCTGTGTTGTCACGAAATAACGGGCATGGGCGTTATTTAAAGAGTCGCGTCTCCTAAAAATAACGCGCATGCCCTCAAAATAACGCGTATCCTTTATTAGGGTTTCAACAAATAATTAGATTAACAGAGGTTTAAGGAAATTTTATTTTGTTTAAAATAACATTCACTAAATAACGCGCAAAGTGGGTATTATTTCACGATATTGCATTAGAATTCAATGCATCAATTCGTATTATTTAATCCATCTAATGCTAGGTATATCAAAAACCATATTTGTTTTGTATTAAAAAGATTTCAAATATTGTGTTAATAATCACTTTTATGAAATGTATAATTAACATTTAAAGACTCGTTATTTTCTTTCATAAACATCACGCCAAAATGGGAAACTATTCTATCTCTGACATTAATTATGCATATATCCTAAGTCTGATCTGGATACAAATCTGTTAATTCCATACTTGGATTGACGCTGGATAGATCGATATTTAGAAGGCAGTATTAGCGTTAATGTGAATAAAATCAAAAAATAAAATAATGTCTTAATCATTCATAATTCAAGCAATACAAGTGATTTTTTATATTAAAAAATTTTTATATAAAAGTAATGATCACTGGAAATTATAGAATGCAAATTTAAATTACTGTATACTCTGCCTTAATTTTTAACAACACAATATAATAATTTACAAGTTCTTAAATTATTAATTGATATTTATTAGTGATTACTTTTAGATCTGTCAAACGTCTATTAATCTTTAAATAACATGTATGTACAACTAGGAAACGCCATTTGATATTGTTTCTTTTGGTAGGAATTTGATGATTTTATTTGCCTGTTTATTTCGTAATTCTTGAATGTGTGCCAGGTCGATGGCGCTTTGCAAAAAGATGTGATCTCTGCAGATCACAATGTCGCGTGAAAATCAGAGATTCTGTAGATTTTAAGAATCTTATCGAATAAATATAAATATAACTAATCGAAAATATGAATTAATAGACAATTTAGAATCTCGGAGATTTTCCTCTTTCATCACCACAAAAATCATGGGGTCACATCTTTTTGCAAAGCGCAATAATCAGTTCAATCCAAATAATTTGCGCCAATTAAAAATTCTTATGATAACAATAATAAAAATTATAAAATTTAATAGAACGAAAACACCATTTTTTATCGTTATTTCTACTTGAATCATGTTCTTGTTATTTTCAAAAAGCGCGTTTCCTTTCATTCTTTCATAATCTTTAGCTTCTAATATTATTGTTTTAAATTCAAAAAATACAAAATTATAATTCTCTGAATTTTTACAGTCAGAACGTCAAAATTCTTAATATAATATGTATATAAGAAAAATATTGGCATTAAAAATATAAATCTCAAATAAACACGTACTATATCTTATATAGCTTATTAAAAAAAAATAATTCTTTAAATGAAAAAACACTTTTTCATAATTTAAGCTGAATCGTATCTTTAAAAAAGAATAATAATGAACGAATAAAATTTTTAAAAGTTATATTATTTCTGTTATGTCTTCAATTCACAAAAGAAAAATGAAAAACATTCAAAGTACAGGACGGTTGCTGCAACACATGGTGGAAGTTTTCATTGAAAATAAATTTTACGAATGCACTGTACATACGTACGTACGTACAGTACGTTGTTGTAACCAGGGAGAGACTTTAGTTCTACAGGGTGGATTTAGCTCCGGGTTACTAACATAAACCCGAGTTCAATCGTGAGTGAGGATGAACTAGTTGGATAGTAACGTTCTACAGATCGTATAGTGTATACCGTGACAGTTTTTAAAGGACGTCGATCTAACCAAGGTTAAATTATGCGATAAATTCAGCCGTAGTGCTGAATGCAGGGTAGATCGTTACGGACTAATTAAGGTGACAACGGGTTTGTAGGTCCTTATTTAAGACGACGATGATGTGAGGTTTATGTATTTTATTTATTTGGGGATAATTTTTTATCAGAGCAAAAAGGTTTTTGTTCTTTATTAGCTTAAGCGGCATATTTATACATTCTTGAACTTATGGGGGTTCCATCCTAAGTCCTGAACCACCATCGGTGGTTCCAGACCAGGATCCACGGTTTCGAACCCTTATTGATGGTCCCGGACCAGAATCTAGGGTCCTGAACCATTATCTAGGGTCCGGAACCATGTCCTGAGGTCCGAAACCATCACCAATTCTATTCTAACTAAAAAAGGAGTATTATTATCGGTCCAATCAAAGACGGGCTAATTATAGGAAAAAGAAAGAAAATTTTTTTTTTTTCAACAACGTACTGTACATACTAAATAAAAGAGATCATTGTGGCTGGGTAATGCGCCACTAACCTGGCAACATTTAAGAATTGTTTGCCATTCGTCAATTTATAAATTCGGAAATTGAACTTCGTCATTTGGTCTGCCCTATAAAAAAAAGTTCAGAATGGAGTCATTATAGTATAAAAACAGAACAAAAATTGCACATTTTTAAATTTTTCAATTATAA
>CAJVPU010001356.1:0-13144 GCA_910591775.1 Dentiscutata heterogama | reverse complement strand
ATAACCTGTATCTGATACTTCGAAAACTATCATCTTTTTCTTATCTCTATAGTCATGATATAAGCGAATGGTGATATATCCATTCCAAGTGTGCTTTAGTGCATTCGAACCTATATCAAGTAAAATATCTTATTACCAACTCTGCACTTTCAGCGAACGGACTTAAGAAAAAAATTTTTGACACAAATTTTTTAGAAAATGCTTACAAAGATTAAATATAATTGTTTCATACATATCGTGATCTAGGTAAATTTTATCACCCATGTCGTTATTGAATTCATTTGAATGTGGAATATCGATAATGAAATCTAAACCAATTGTTTCGACCATATTTTTAAAGTCTGAAACTAACTCTTGAGTAAATTCAACTATATTCGTTTCAGTATAATGCGCTTCTAATTGACTAGCCTCTATATTTGAAAACTGCACAAGAATTGAATCGTCATTAATAGAATAATTTATGGACTAAATTATATATGACTTACTTGTAGCAAAGCATTAATAAGTTTAAGCAATCGACGGGCGTTACGTCGTATAGTTTGAAGATGCGACATTATTGGTGTTTCTCGTGGACTTACACTAATTACATCTTCGAGTGGTGAAAGCATTAAGGTTAATGGAGCTTGCATGATAATAAAACAAATAAAGGGTTAATTTATTTGAGTAGTATATTTTATTTTTTTAAAAAAAATTTATAACATTTAAATACTTTTTAATTTGTGACTAATGCCTTGAAAAAACATGATCTTTTGGTAGTTTAAATTGACTAATATCTTAGACCGCTTCTTTTCTTCTTCTATTGAATTCCCGTGTACCAAAAATGTATTCATCTGATTTACGACCAACTGACAGATTATAATGTATTCAATTCAAAGGTTCTCTAACAAGTATTATGAAATTAATTTTAGATTTAATAAAGATAGCTTTCACATACTTGCAAAAATTCCATATATTGTTCATCAAGTGGGCGCAACCGATTGACACCACAAATCAATACAGCTGATAAAATTTTCCCACCGCCAATTGGAATTTGTGTTAATAAGAGTACCGCCTGAGAGTCGTCTTTTAAAAGAACTTTTATATGACGGCCTTCCTTTATTAGAAGGTGTATTGGCCAAGATTGACATTTTAAAAGAGAATATGATGTTTTTTCTCGTTTCAGTTCTACGTATGTTTCGTAGATCTTATCGGTTTCCTTAGATAAGTCAATTATTTCATGGGTTTCTGGAAAATAATCAGGAAAACGCCTTGCTTTAATACTATCTTTATCAAAGGTCGTAGCAACCAGACGAGCAATCAAAGATTCATAACCAACATTCAATTTATGGTTGATAAAATAAATTAATGCATAAGTAATATCTGCATTGTTATCGCTTAATACTTTTGTTATAACCTTGCAGGCACTGTCTAATGACTTAATTTCTTCAGAAACATTGTGTAAATGCAAGCGCATTAATAGATAAAGTTCACAATAATAATACAATAGCTCTATATTGAATTTTTTTAACACTAACCAGAAGTCCAACGTCCAAATTCGCTAATTGTTTTAAACCTTCGAGCACTCAAAACTTTCTGAGTAACATCTTGTACTAAATTAATTATACCATGGACTGAGCCATTTGATTTGAAAATAGGACTAAATGTATAGTTATAGTACTCTTCTAGTTTATATCCATAGCGTGCTCTTTCAACGTATTGTTCTTTTACAAAGAAGCCTTTTCCTGTTGTCTTTACACTACACATTTAAGAAAAGTTTAGATATTAGAATGAATTTCTTTAAAGTATTGTGAAGCTAAAGTTAAAAGCTTGGGGTTTCTATTTAAATATATAAACCCACTTATACTTTTTTATTAATAATTCTAAACTAAATATTAACTAAAATACAGCCGCTTAAAATTTTAATCTTAAAATAGGTTCAAATTTTAGCTTCAGCTGTCGCAATTACAGTATTACTCAACCTACGTTTCAAGTTGTGAAAGTTGATAATCAGGCATGTCTAAAGCTTCTTTAACTGATTTTCCTACATCTATTTATCATTAAAATAATGTTAAGTTGGCAAGTTTATTATAAATATGTTATGTGAAACTATATAATTAACCGTATGTATTTCTCCTCGATATTTGTCGTTTAAATGCTATGCAAGTGAACAGAATTAGTTCTTTGAAACTAACTAAATAGATAAGCAATTGAGTTATAAAATTATTTACCTTTATTATATATTGTGATATAATCAGGGCCGAGATAAAGACAGATGGGAAATTTAGATTGAAGGCACAAATTCTAATATTAACGCGATTTTTGTAAATTTTGTTAAAACATCTAGCTTATATTTTTTTATTTAAAAGAAATAAAAAAAAAAAATACAACTACAAATTACCAAAGCGTTTTTTGTTATGGGCTCCCACGAGTCCATAGGGCCAAGGGAAGTCGTTGACCAGTCAAAATTGTAGATAATGGTGGATTCCTCAATTTTGGTTTCATCACCATTGTAAGTCAAAGGTAGAGACATATAGATTAGAAATGAATGACAAATCTGTTGAGGAGAATAATATGTTAATAAACCATGAGCAGATTGTCTCAATAGCAATTTACTATATTAAAATAATTAAAACTTTGTTCATACATGTTAATAATTTAGATTGTTATAAAATTTTTTAACGTAGTTATGTTTCGGTAAAATGAGGAACTTCAACCCAACATTAGGTTTTTTATATATCAATACTCTGGGATATTCTTTTCTTTTTTGTATGTACCTAATCAAAATTTTGCATAAACCTATGTACGTACGTACTTACGTACTGTACATATGTATAGTGTTCCAAAAATAGTAACCTGTGTTTATTTTCACGTACGTACGTACGTACCGCATCTGTGCAGATCCAATTGAATCACTCGATTTTTTGAAATAAAGCAATTTGATTGGATCCACACAGATGCGGGCACGTGAAAAAATAAACACTGGCTGTAATTAAAAATGCCATTTGTTAATCTTCGTCGTTCAAGAATATTTTATGAAGTTATCTGGAATTAAACGTACTGCAAATGCTTACGAAAGATAATTTATGTGCTTAGTGTCTTTTGTGAGAGGGCGAATGCAAATACTTACGTGCGTACGTACATACGTACGTTAAAAAATGGTGAACCGATATGTGTCGCTAAATGGAAATAGATTAAGAAAATTCCTTCTGGCATTTTCTACCTAATTTTTGATTATAATTGAAATCTTGGTTTTTATTTATATACTGTATGTTCTTATCCCACATCAAATTAATAAAATAATGAGACATTTTAATTTGAGAAAAAAATCAATTCTTTCGATGTGATGATATAACGCGACTATTTTTAGAAAGATCAAATTTTTAATTCTATTTATTTGTTTATATAGTTTGATCAGTAAGCGAAGAATATTTATTAACTAATATTCTTAGGTAAGCTATTAAGTTTATAAATATGGAATTTTATAATTTGGTACACTGTAACCTGGGGCACAAAAAATGCGAGACAGATCCTCGATTTTGATTGGCTAAGAGTTACGATCAAAAAATTAAACCGGAATTTTACTAATGAAATTGCAGCCGCCCGTTAAGAGAAAATTGTTCCTGTGCCAATTTACCATAATGCAGGCTTATTTTTTTAAAAAAAAAAGTTTTTATTTTTGTAATGGAAAAATTAAAAAAAGTTAATTCCGGCCGGAAATTAGTAAACAATTAATACGAATTAAAATATGCATTTTTCTTTAAGTACAGTTATGAAATAAAGTAGTCATCTGTAAAGCGGGCCAAAATTTCGAAGATCCTCGGCCGTTAGCCAATCAAAATCGAGGATCTGCCGCGCATTTTTCTGTGCGGCACTTAGGTTCAATTGTATCACTGGAAGATGCGCCTAGGGTTGTTAAACCATACCTGACGACGTAATGTACATGTAAATTACACTGTAACTTACTGTAACTTACCGGCCTATTTTTAAGTTACAAAATAGTTTTAAAGCTAGCCGAATCACGTAACAATTTTTACCAGCATTATCAACTGTAATGGCTAAAAATTTGATATATGACGCATAACTTAAAAGTAAGTTACAATAAAACTTATATTGGGTAAAATACATGTAACTTACATGTAAGTTAACAACCCTAGATGCGCCTCAACTAATAACAACTTATATTGATATCGATATAGCTATTTAATTATTGACAGATTTTAAGTTACACAATTAGGTAGCTGTAACCTAGGTGCTGTACAAAAAATGCGCGACAGATCCTCGATTTTGATCGGCTAATGGCCAATAATCTTCAAAATTTTGGCCTGCATTACATAATTATTTACTAATTTCTGGCCGGAATTAACTTTTTAATTTTTTTTCATTATAAAAATAGAAATTTTTAAAAAATAAGCCCATATTATAGTAAAATTGGCCCAGGAACAATTTCATTTAATAGATGGTTACAATTTCATTAATAAAATTATAAGTAACTCCAGCCTAATTTTTTGATTGTTGCTCTTAGCCAATCAAGTATTGAGGATATGCTGTATATTTTTTGTGTGGCACCTAGATTCAATTGGTGTTATGCAAAACCAGTAGATCATACAAGACAGCGAAGTTTAAAATGTATGATCATACTGTAAAATAATTATTTATAAAAAATTATATTTTTATAATTTTCAAGTTTTTCTTAAATTTTTTTTTTTTTGTAGTGATTATAGCACAACTTTACTTTTTATTATAGATTTAACATTTAAACAAAATATAGATTTTATTTGTAGCTATGCTATTTAAACTAAAGTGTGGCTCACTTGGTTGCCAGTTGGTGCCTATATCAGGAAATTTTTTTTTAGTGCAGCTTTGTGCAATTTTGCAAATAAATTAAATAATAAATTAAATGAAAATTTGCACAAAACTTCAAAATAATAGCTATATATGCAGAAATTAAATACATTTCTGTAAAAAACTTTAAATTCTAGAAAATTTTACAGATTTTTTGTAAAAAATCTGCAAAAATATATATTTTGCAAATTTACATTTATTTAATTTTTCTGACATATGTGCAACCTGCCAAAGTAGAATTAACCTCTTTATTTCTCTCTTATCTACCTTAGATAAGAGATCCATAGTTCATCAGCCAGGATCTACAGCCTGTCATGATCTTTTCTTAGTTATTATTTTACCAGGACTATCTACCAGTCTATACTTAGTTGTTGACTTCTTCTACTACTATATCTAATTTTTTTTTAAAATTATTTCACTATTTTTCTCTATTGCTATTATTACTATTATTAATATTATTATTATTTTTTCTCTAATGTTTTCTGGTTTTTTTCTACAATTGGGTAGTTTCAGAGCTTTTTTTTTTCTTGGATTGGGCTTCTCCCAGGTGTTTTTACTTTTTTTCCTTTTTTGCTTTTTGGTTGATTTGAAGTTCTTTTTTCCAGGTTAATACTTCATTGCAGTGATGTATCCATACTTTTTCTTGAAAAAATGAGTGCCACTTGTTCCACCATTCAAGTATTATAGCTTCTAGTGTTTTTTTGGAATAGCCTTGGCTTTTAGTGAAGGTGCTAGGTTCACTTAAATAAGTCCTCTTGCCATTTTTTTCTTCTTTGAATCTGGTTCTTTTTTCCTTGTTTTACTAGAATTTGTTGAAGAGTTGTATATAAGATTTTTCCTTTTAGTTGGAGGTTCAGGTTCTTCCAAACTTTTTTTATAATTGCATACTCTTCTTTTAGCCACCTTGCTTTGTCTGCTTTACATGTTATTAAGTGGTCAAAGTTTTTCTCTTCTTGTAAGCATTTTCTGCATATCACTGAGGAGTAAAGATCTTCTTAATTTCTTTTTTGAAATTAAAGTATAGGAAGTAATTCACTTAGGCTTTTAAGTTAGAAACTCTATTTTTGTTGGTTTTAAAGAATTTTTTTTTCTTTTTTTTTTCTTTTTCCCACAACTTTTAGAAAATTTTCCAGATTTGGTTTGCAACTCTTTTCTGGTAGATCTTATCTTTTGGGTTTTGGAAGAATAGCTAGTCTACTTTGTGAAATATGTGTGTTATTTTTTTGAAAAAGTTGCAAATTGGAGTTTTGATTGTTTGCTTTTTCATATTGCACTAAAAGTAATACCCTGGATCTCGTTTATATTAAGGACTATTGCTTCAGTTTACTGTACACCTTTTTTTTGCTGCTCTATTTGCAAGGTTATTTAGTATGTTCCCAGCATATACTTTTACTTTGATCAGGTGGATTTCAATGTTTTTAGTTGTAAGATTTTTAGCTATTGCTTCAAGAATGCTTGAATTTTTAATTTTATACCAAGATCTTGTGTTTTTGGTTTTCTGATATCTCTCTATTGCTTGAATAGCTGCTTGGTTATCTGTATAAATATTTATTTTACTGTTGTTTAAAGAAACTAAAGTCACTTTAAGTATAGCTACTAGTTCTGGCCTAGTTGAGGAAGTTCATTTCTAAATTTTGCCCTTTAGCTCTCTAATTATATTACCCTTGTTATCTATTTGAATTACTCTGTATCTAGTTTTATGGTTCTCTTTCCTTCTTCTCTAAATGAGCTATTAGTATAAAATATTAATTTTTTAAATTTTTAGTTTTCTCTAACTGTGTCTACTAGTTCCTGTTATTTGCTTATATTTATTATTGCATTCTTAATTAGATACTTTTCCTAGTTCTTGGTATAAATTAGCTATTAGATTTTTGTTTTTTTTTAAATTAGAGTCTTCTCTTTTGGAGCTACCAAGTCTTTAAGATATTCTAGCTTTATAGATGCTGCCCAACCTCCCTTACTTCTTCTCTTAATCCAGGCACTTATATCTTTAATTTCTTTTGCTTTAACTTTTATAGTGTTAGTAATAGAGAATATTTTTAAATCTAGCTTGCTATTATAATCATTCTCTTTGTTTTCTTTATTCTATTCAATTACTTAAACTTTTTTATTTAGGAGTTTCTTTTCTAACTTGCCAATAAAGCATAGTCCTGCTTCACCTTTGTTTTTAATTACCCATTTTTTTTTGATTTCTTATACAATATATTGATTTTCTTGAGTTTTATATATTTGATATTAATTGTGTTTGCATGTGAAAAAGGCTCTTTTAATTTTCAAAAGAACTTATTTTTAAATACTTTATTTTTTAGGTTTCAGAACTATACTTGCACATGTTCTTTGGTTGTAAGGCCTCTAATTCTGCAAATTTGTTGCCAAATAAACAAAGTGTTGTTTTGTTATAAAGTTATTTGTTCTAGTTATTACAGTTTGAGATTTTTAAGAGAAGTACTACTTTTTTCTAGATTATTTTTGTTAAGTAGCTTTCTTATTTCTTTTAGATTACCTTTGCTTTGAGCTATAGCTCTAGAAAAGCTTTTGATATTAATACCTAGTTCTTTAGCTACTATTAGTATACTAGTATTAAGATTGTTTTTCTACTTAAGTAATTTTAGTTTCTTTTTTTTTAAGAGCCAGATAGGAATTGTGGATCTTAATAATAGTTGGGCATCTTTAAGCTACATTTTAGTAAAATTACCTACTAGATTTGGATTATTGATTCTGATCACCTATTCTGAGATCATGTACTCTGTGTGATGTTGCTATAATAAGTTAATTCCCTATATATTTTCTTGTATTAGAATAGAGTTTGATGATATTAAAACAAGTTTTGCTTTCTATTTTGCTATTTTTTGAACTGGTTGATATAGTTTTTTATATTCTTTTTTTGATAGCAAAATTGTGTTAAGTTTGTATTCTGCTCTAGAAAGAATTACTATATTGTTTATATATCTTACATGTTTTATTAAAATTTTTTCCTTTGTTGCAGGCTTACAATCTGTTTAATTTCAAGACCAAGTTTCTTTTGGTTATTTATCTTATATCATCAGAAGAGATCCAGACTCCCAGATATCGTACTATTTTTTTTTTTTTTTTTGCAGTTATCTTTTCATTCTCATTTTTAATCGCTATTGCTTTTTTTTTCACTCTATTGTGATGGTTTACAACTATAAATTCAGTCTTTTTTCTATTAATCTTGATATTATTAAGGCTGAAAAAGAATTCTGCAATACTGATTATATTTTGCAATTTTGCTTTCAAATTTGCTATAAGGGCTATATCATCTGCATAGGCTAGTCTTGCTACTTGTATTGACTCTTTTTTTATTTCGCTATGATATATTTCTAGAGACCATTCAATTCATGTTTTTGCACCTTGTTTATATTTTAGAAGTTTTATAGCAATGGGTCAAAATATATTTTTCATAGTAGTAGAGAAATTACTTTGTCTTAGTCTATTCCTCTTTTTGCAATAAAGCCTTCTGTTAATCCAAATTTAGTAGATATTTTGATTTCTCTGTTTTGAAAAAGATAATCAAAAATTATTCTAATTTTTTGAAATCTTAATTCTTTTAATTGCTAGTTGAAGTCTTTTAAGATTGACAATATCAAATACTTTTTTAATGTCTATAAGTGTTATCCACATTTCTTTATTTTTCTGTTTGGCTGACTCGATTAAGGTATTCATAATGTAAATAGGTTCTTGGATGCATTCTTCTTGTAGTTCTGCAAAGTTTAGCTCTCTTAAAATTCTATGTACTATGATTTAGTCATTTAGCCTTTTTTGGATAATTCTAACTAGACCCTTTCTTGCTGCTTCAAAGAGTATAATAGGTTTTATGTTTTTGAGTTGTAGGTCTTATTTAGCTAGTTTTAGAATTGGAAAAATCATACTTATTTTTTATTTTTAGGTATTATTTCTTCTTCTAGAATAAGGTTTAAGAATTAAAGAAATATTTTTGTTGCTCTTTTCTCAAACTTTTTTAGAATTGCGTACTCAATATTAGATAACCCTGAAGCAGAGCTATTTGAGGTAGTTTGAAGTATTTTTTCCTATTCTTTTTTCTTGATTTTATCTAAGACACTCTATATTATTCTTGACAAATATAGTTGAGAGGTTTGTATTCTAGCTGCTATATATTATCATTAATTTCTGAGGCTATAGTAGGTTCTTCAAATTGTTCTGAGAAGTGCTTGTTTACTGCTTTTAGTGCTTTTTCTGGTTTATAAACTAGTTTTTTTTTCCTGTTGGTTTGTTTTTTGTAACTAACAATCTTTCTATTAATATTTTATTCCAGGATTGTTTGAGAATACTGTTGAGCATTTTTTTTATTTTTGTGCCCAACTATTTTATATCTTCTTTCTATATTATCTCTTATTTTTTTTCTCTGTTCTGTTTTTTGTTTTATAATTATCCTTTTCTCTATTATTTTAATCCAACTCTTGAGATCTTCTATCTGTAGTTAGACCAAAAGCTATCCACCTCTTTAATTTGGGTTTCATTAAATTGATTAGCTTGTCTTATTGGATTATTTGTAAGCTGTTGGTTTTCAGACTCAATTCTCAAATCTATATTATATTTTTTTTCTTCTACCTATACTTCTGAGCTATTTGATCTATTTGTATTTTGGATTCCAGATAATTTGGTTTTGTTTTTTTTCTATTGTGTTTTTAATCTTCTTAAATAAGATTGTTTTGCTAGCTACAAGAGTTATACATTTTAAGAGCTTTTTCTAGTCTTTATTTATTAGGTATTCATTTGCAGAGGTATATATTTCTTTATTTTTCTTTTTAACTTTTTCTTATTTCTTCTCAATGTACTTTTCTAATAATAACATAAATTTTTTCCTGATATTTTCTTATAAAGATAGATTTTGTAGTAGTTTAAGTAATCTTTTCATTATTTACTATGTGACTTTATGTAGAGGATAGAGCTTAGTAGTATTTTTGTCTATATTAGATTGTAGTCATTGCCTGTAACTAGATCTATATCTTTTATGTTGCTATTTATTGTTAGATCTTTAATTTCAGGATCTAACTATATGTGGTCTATTTTCAAACTATATTTGCTATTAAACTATATTATCTTATATATATATAGGTTTATTAGTAGATAAGCTTTTGTAAATTCTACTCTTTAGAACTATTTTAAAAGAGAGAGTTTGTTGCCAATTTTATCTTTGGATACTGGTATAGTTGCTCAATTTGGTGCAACTTCTAGTTCTACTACCACGTAAAAGTCTCTTCCAATTATTATTTTGGTATTATAGCTACTTCTAGTAATATCTTCTATTAAACCTTGTTGTAGCATTTTTTATATTTGCTTATCATTTGAAAAGAAGTATACTACCTATAATACTAGTACTAACTTTTTAAACCTGTGTACTATTTTTAGTAAATAAGTATTCTTTAATGCTACTTCAGTTAGGTGTGTTTGCCATTTTTTTCTGATTAGAACTCCTACTCCTGAATCTTTTTTTTTATCTATTGTATCCTTTGTTCAGAATGCACTATATTGTTTCCTTTACTTCTATGAAATTCGCCTCTCTTTTATTAATATTCATTTCAGTTATCCTTATAATATTCAAATTTTCTTTAGCTTCAAAGTCAATTAGTTTCTGAAGTTTTATCTTGTTTTCCTTCAGACTATTAATATTGTGAAAATCTATTTTTAAATATTTGAAATTCTTATCTATTGTTGTTTTTTTCTTTTTTTAATAATGTTTTTTATACTTTAAGATATTTTTTAACTCTTTCATCTGTAATTCAACTATGGCTAAACTCAGAAGTGTTGGGTGATTTGCTACTCTATCTTTATAAATTTGTTTTTTATTTCATTTAAAAGATTCTACAAGTTTTTGTCTGGGTTGGGCTCAGATTATAGAAAAAACTAGTGGTGCTTCTTTCTTTTTTGTTAAGTAAGAGCTTTTCTTTAAACAGGTTTTGCTTTTTTTTAATTAGTTTATTCTCTTTATTAAAGTTGTAGAGAACTTTCATTTTGGAAGAGTGCTTATTATATCTTGGTTTTTGAGAGAGGCTTTGGTTTTCATAAAATTTAGTTTCAGGAGCTTGTTGCTTTTCTTTGTCATTTTGGGTGTTGTTTTTATCTTTTGAGCTTGGTAGATAGATTTGGGTTTTTTGGTACTTCTAACTAGTTGAGTATATTGCTACTATAGTTTCATATTAAAGTAGTATATTTCTAAATTAAAGGCTTGTATTAGATTATCTTCTGTTCTGAAGTATTTTTGGGCTCTTCTACAATAGTTTTTATTGTAGTTAGATAGAATATGAACTGCTTGGACATTATAAATTTTTAGTTATTAGAGTAAAAGACTGTCTAGTACTGAGTTTGGCACATTGTAAATTGTGGTTTTGTATATATATATTTTTTTAAACTCTTTATAATAAACATTTCTAGTGTAGTTTAGTATGTTTTGTTTTGTTCAAGTGGGACTGACTAGTAAACTTTAAGAAGGTTGTCTCTTTTTCTATATTTGAAAAGATTTAATTTAGGCTGTTTTTAAATTGAATAAATGTTGCCAGTTAATTATTGCAACTGTGCTATAGTAGCCAAGATAGTTCTTTATTTTCTCTGCTTTTAAGTCTAAAGGTAAATTCCAGAAAGTAAACTAGTAGTGAGATGTATTTGTATACCTTTGATCAGTAAAACTGCTTTTTGAAGCCCATATAGAGTTGTATATTTTTTATATTATTTTAGTTTTTAGTAGCTTTGCTTTGTTTTTTTTTTGAAGTTTTCTGTAAGCTGTTTTTTATTTTTTCTTCTAAGCTATAATCTAGTGTATTATATTTGTTTATAATTAAAATATTTTTGTTTATATTTGGCTTGGTTTCTGAGGAATTAGAAAAGTCTTTTTTGTCTATAAAGCTCCCTTTTATGCTATGGCTTAGAATCTTTAGTTTTCATCATTATACAATTTTGTTTGTTGGCTCTTTATTTTGTATAAAAGTAATTTTTATTAGTAATAGTTTAGTATCAGTATTTTTAAGAATATTAGGGCTTATGTTGTCTTTAGTTTTGTTAATTGGGGCTTGAATTAGATTAGCTTTTTAATTGCTTTTTATCTGTAGTTTTATGTTATTATTTTCTCTGTTATCATAGGCCTCTAATTAAGTAATTGTAAAGTTCATTGTTTTTGAGTTATTTTTGTAGTTAGTACTATTTTCTGAATAATGTTTTGTACTATTTATTTTCATATAAATATTGTACAACATTTTTAGCAAAGTTTTCTCATCTTCTTCTAGATTTTGATTTCTTGTATTCTTGTATACAGGTCTAACAATAATGTTTCAGTGGCCTATCAGCTAGCCGATAGGCCTATGATAGGTAATATAAATCTAGCAGAAACTGTCTGATATATATCAGCTAATAGCTCACTAATACGTGGCGCGTATCTGTAACCTATCAGTGTGGCACCTATCGACAGCTTTATATGACCTATATGAAAATGACTATAGGAGTATCGGCAAGCAAAGATACTGGAATTAACTTCGTTAATATTTGTATGATATTTACAATATAAAAAATAAATATAGAAATATCAGCTATCCGATACTGGAACTAACTTCGCTAATATTTTTATGTTATTTATTATATGAAACGAATATAGGAATACCAGCTATCCAATATCAAAATTAACTTTGTTAATATTTGTTTTTTGTTTTTTTTTTTAATATTAAGATGACCACTTAGATCTCTGGCACTTAGCTTTATTCAGATAAATACAATATTATATCAATTTCACGAGGATACAACTAGTTACACATGTACTTTTGGTACCTAATTTAAGTAGTCCGCCTGGGTTCTACACTAGCCCCCATACCTGCAACCTAACTAGAAGATTATCTATTTAAGCTCTCTGATTATTTAACTAACGAGAGTACGACTAGCCATACATACAACTTTTGGTTACCTATTTAAGTAGTCTGCCCTAGGTTCTACACTAGTTGCCACACCTGCACCCAACTATGGGAATACCCATTTAAATCCTCTGGCTCCATTTCTGTAACACGCTTTACCCTAACACTCTTAATGAGATTAGCAATACCATATAAGAACCCTAAGACTTTGGCCATATAGGCATTTATCCTTGTGGTAAATCTAACAGAATAGTACATGTCCCACACATATACTCACCTACATGTTCGGTAATTTTTCCCAACTAGTATATGTTGTGCTGCCGCTACTGGATTCATATCTCAAGCTATCGTTTTGGATACTGCCGTAACCCGATTCATATCTCAAGCCACAACCTTTCTAATTAGTTTCCACTTACGTACTCCTGCTCTTGCAAGGTTCACAACAACCC
>CAJVPU010001355.1:0-13147 GCA_910591775.1 Dentiscutata heterogama | reverse complement strand
AACTTGACTTAAAAGTTCAATACTGAACCTGATTGAACTGAACCTGAACCTGAACTTGACCAAAGTTCAGTTCAGTTTAGGTTCATAGAAACACTAGTTAAAGGTAAGAAATTAAAGCAGTTTGAATTTGTTAGAGGAAGAGAGCATTGATTCTGTAGTAGCATTGAAATTACCAAGGACAATAGGGCACAGGTTGGAGAAGGTTGCTTGTTAGATCTATTGGATAATGAAGTTTTGAGTATATAATCTAGTAATAGGATCATTACTAGGAAGGTAAGTAGAAATAATTCAGAATTTGAAATTATATTTAAAGAAAATGTCTATAAATATAGTATATCCAGGATAGATATTGATTTTGTGGATATAAGGAGTAAGATGTTTATATATCATTATAGCAGTACCAACCTTGAAGCTATTTGTACATGATCAAAAGTATATATAAGAGGGAGTTGCTAGTGGTTTGGAGTAGAATGAGTTATATACAAGTTTGGTTTCAGTTAAGCTAATAATATCTAGGTTGTCAGTTAGGCAATATTCTTCTCAAACTTGTTGTTTAAGTTTTTAATTGAAGCTGTGGATATTGTGAGTACAGATAGAGAGGTTAAGGAGATAATAGATTGGATTAGATGGTGGTGTTGAGGAGAGATGTTGTTTTGATTTAAGAGAGGCATATCTGAACCAGAGAAGTAAAGAAAAGAAAGGTAATATAAAGTGATTGGGAAGTGAATAGGCTCATGTAGAAGGTAAATGTGTGTCTCGATATAGTCATTATTATGGTTCTTGTTATTGAGGATTGAGATTTTTATGAGGTCTGGTGAATAATATGAGGGAAATCATAACTAATATATTGGAAGAAAGTGAAGATAGTTTGTGAATGTTCTAGTAGGTGTAGTCTGTGGTGAAAAAGAAACTTATTATAGCATGTAAGAGGGTCTATAGAGCCTAAATCTTTAGTTATTTGTATAATAGTTTTGAGTTGTAAGTCATTATGGCTATGTTAAGAATTATCATCTGGGTTAGAGTCTGAAAGTAATTCATTTTCGGGGTTTAGGTTTGTAAAGAGCTAATTGGTTGAATTTAATGAAGGTAATATTGTTTGTAAATCATAGGAGGCTAATAATGTTAAGGATAAAACTATATATATAAAAAATATCTTCTGTAGCGGTCACTATATGCCTAGCTTGCACAGCTCCACAAGATTTAGAAGCTCTCAGGTTAGATATTAGAAAGCTATCATTATCTAAATCTTCTGGGTAAATAGGCTTATTCACCTGCCTACTTATATTATTCTCCTTATTAACTGCTTTGGTTGCATCTTTTAATAAGACAGTAGCTATCTATTAATTGTCATAACTTTTGCTATAACTTATATTATAGCAATAGTTATAGCAATTTGCCTGTACTATATACTATACTGATACAATCAATACTTAATCAGGTTAAAATTAGTTTATATATATATATATATATATATATATATATAACTGATATTTAACTACTATATATTTGAATATCAAGTTTTTGTATTGAAATTTATAATATATGATTTTTTTTAGTAAGAATATAAATTATAAAAGAATAAAGACTTAAACAAACTTAATATTAATATATAATTTTTATATTATATAAATTTGCAAAATCTGTACTTTTTAAAATCAGATTTTTAATTAGTTAATTTCTGTTATATATATTTAATAATTGTCGATTATTTTGTCTAGATAACTTGCAATTTATCAATTAAGCTAAAAGAACATAGTTTATAAGCTAATTTAAAAATTATAAAAGATGGCAATAGTTTATTTTCTTTGTTTAGCTTATACTCTTTTATATACAGTATTTTACATGTATAATTACTATAAATATGTTTTTAATTTACTTTTTTAATTATTTAAAATATTTAAATAAAATTTAATATAATAATATTTAAAAATAAAGATTATATTTAGTAATATTTATATTTATATTATAAAACAAAATTTTTTTTTTTAAATGTTAAAGATGAGACCATGCTCTTATCTTTATTAGACTTAATGAAAACTTTTTATATAATTGAAAAAGGTTTTATAGTTTAAGACCATTGCTAAGAGTAAGAACTTAGACATATAACTAAGTAAATCTAGAAATTTATCTGTGGCCTAAACCTATATAAAACAAAATTTTAAGATTACTTATAAGCTAAAAATAGATAATTTTAAAAAAATTTTTTATCTAAAAAATTATTTTATAATTTTTTGGCAAACTTTTTAAATATTAGTTTTAAAAATATAGTTTCTAATACAATATTGTAGTTTAAACAAAGAATGATAACTTTCATTATTACACTTTTAGTAATTTATTTATAAAAATTATAACTTGATTTAGAAATAAAGATTTATATATACAGTAGATAAAAAAACATATAAATTTAAGAAAATTTAAAGAAAAAATTTTATAGTAAAAATTTTAATACAAGAACTTCAAACTTTTATTATATTAAAGTTTTTTAATAATTTTAAAAAATTTTTTTAACAAAATTAATAAAACAAATCTAAAATTAAATATTTTATTTAGAAAATATATAGCTAAAATCAATATTTAAAATTTTATTAAAAAATTTAAAATTTAAAAAAAGTTGTAAGCGAATTTGGCTGCAAAACAATTTAAGGAATAGATAGCAAGTTTATTATATATCAAAAAGATCCAAGATTGCTAATAAATTATTTAGATAAGCCCAATACAATATAAAATTTTTTTTTATTACTTTAGCTACTTTTATTAGCAAATTTAATAGAGTATAATATTGCGTAATAAATTATGCAATATAAAATAGCCATAATATTATACAATATATTGTGCAATATTGTGATATATATAATTACAAAATATTATATAAAAATATTATGAAATATTTTACAATATTTTGTGCAATATTATGAAAGAATTATTTCAAACTAATTCAAAATAGAGAAATAAGTTTGAAATAATCTACAAAATATTTTGATTTCAAAATATTATACAAGAAATTTCAAAAGATTTTATATTTTGAAAATATTATTATTATTTTTAACTTTTATTTTTTATTTTTTTTTACTTATTTTATTTTTTATTTTTTTTTTCATTTTTATTTGTTTATTTTTTTAATTAAGAAAGTGTATTTGCATAGCTATATCTCTGGTAATTCACCACCCAGTACATATGTGAACATGTGTTTTTATTTTATAATTTTTTTTTTCTTTTGGTTTTCGTTATTCTAACATCTTTCTCATAGATTTACGTTTTGCTAGTATACTAAAATAGTACTAGTAATAAAGATTTGTAAACTGGTATAAAAAGTACCAATTCAATCTGCTATCTTTTTTTGTATTAGTTTTTCATTTTACTTTTTTTTTTTTTTTTTGGCAATCCTGTCTTTATTATAAGAGGTAATAATAAACTATTCTAAAAGAATTACTACTAGAGTAATAGTTTCCCTCCTGCACAATAAAAACTTATCCAGTTATCTAAGTATTTAAATGCGATCTGCCATAGCAAGAAATTTTCCTCGATTGCAAGTCTTCTAACTATCTAGAAGTTCCTTGACAACGTCATCATTAAGCCCTTGCTAGCTTTGTCAGGATTCCCTTATTCTATTTTTTTTAGTTTGCTTGAGGAAAGCCATACCGGTTTTAAAAAGCCTTGTATCTAGCTTTGTATTATATTTTTAGCTAATTTGTAGAGTCTTTGAAACTTTCTTTTTTCTTTTTTTGTTGTTCGATGGCTGGCTATAGATGCTTCTTCCTCTTCATTTTCTTTGAAATTCTTTCTTCTTTTACTTTTTCTTTCTTCTAATGTAGGATTTGTTTCTGGTTTTTTTTTCCTTTTTTTTGGTTTGTCTATTTTGTTTCTTTCTTTCCACTCTGCAACTACTTCATTCTATATTTTCTTGAAGAATTCCTTATTAATCATCTCAAATAGTTTACACTTGACTTGTTTTTCTTTTGAAGCTTCTTTGTTCTTGCCTAATAGAACTAGGCCCATGATTATTAGTTTTTGTTTTTCATATTTGTCTTTCTGGCTTCCACCTAATATTGTGTCTAGGCTTGTTTCATGGATTCTATATAAGTCATTATTACTTGTCTCTTTAATCTCTTTATATCTTTCTGACTCTATTTTTATCCAGAAAGCCTCATATATATCACATTCTGCTAGGTGTTTTAGTGTCTCTGTCTTTTTACAGCAGGCTACACAAAGGTCACTTTTATAGGTTTCTGAATATCTTTTGTGCAATACCACCATTGTAGACATACTTCCTTCTATGCATTTGATTTTTTGTACCCATCTTCTACTATTTTTCTTACTTCTACAATAATGCTCTTTAACTTTTCTAATACCCCCCATGTACTTTTTCAGTCTATTTCTATATCTGAATATTCACTATCTATTCTATTACTAATATTTGGAAGTTGACTCCAGTTTATATCAAATATCGTATTTGTGATTTCTTCTATAAACTTTCACAAAGGTTTGTCTACTATATAGCTCTCCCATTCTAGTACTATCTTTAGATCATCAACCCAGCCTGAGTTTATCATAAAGCTTGATTTACTTTTAAGACCAAGTTTGGCAAACTTGTCTGCTTTTTCATTGCCTTCGATCCCAGTATGTGCTTTAATCTTAGCTAGTTTCTATGTAATGTCTTTCTCTTTTAGGCACTTCAATATTACTCTTATTATACTACTATTGCTTAGCTTAATTTCTTCTCTTATTTTCTTTTTACTCCCTACTTTTTTGATTAGGTTTATTGCATTAGCACTGTCTGTAAAGATTTTGACTGAGCTTGCGCTAGAACTGTTAGCAGTGCTGTTGCAATAGCACTCAACTCTGCATGTGTAGATGATGACCAATCTGATATTGCTTCACTTAATTGTACTGCTTCTGCTATATTTTCTTTATCGTTCTCTATTAGATATGCAATTCACCCTATTTTCATTTTTTTTTTTAGTTATGCCTTCAGGCATGTCTTCACTTGTAAGTGACCCATCTGTATATATGTGCCAATTCTTGTAATGCTTCATCTTTTTGTACTTATCAGCTAAAGTTTTTCTTATGTATTCTTCTTGAACCTATTTATCGATTAATTCCTCTTCTCTTTCTTTGATATATATTATTGGTGGGTCGCTAGCTTCTTGTTGTGCACTATTGATATCTTTATATCTTTTAAAGGAGAGATCTTGCGCATATACTTCACAAAAAGTTTTACCTTTATGCTTTTTAATCAGTCTTTTACTAAGAGCTCGTGCTTTATTTTTAAACTTTTTGACTAGAGTGCAGTTTTTCTTTCTCACTGCTTTGATATTGGTAATAGTCTTTGCATTTTTCGAGCTCCACCTTCTCCTTGTAATTGCTGGGCTTTTCTTCCCAATGTTCAATAGTAAAACACTTATTTGCTTTGTTTTGTGCTATAATCTTTCCATACTGTAGGCCTTTTTTACCATTCTCGAAAACTATTATATTGTGTTTCTGTTTGTCTAATATAATTTGTTGTAATATTGGTCTGATTGCCCAATAGTTTGGATCTATCTAATCATCTACTTTGATTATACGAGATTTTTAATTGGCTATGATCTTGTTTTCTAAGTTAGCAAACTATTTCAGTTTTCTGCCTGCTCCCTTTTTATCTCGAAGATTTCTTATTTTTTCCCAAGTAAGCATATTTGTACCTTCTTTATTTATCAGTTGCTTTGTGATAAATAGTTGTAGTGAAGGTTCTTCCAGATATTTGTCTCTATATTTTTTATCTATCATGCTATAAATTTCTTCTTCATTGCTGACAATTCTAAGGCTTTCTTCTAGCACTCTACTTTTAAGTACAAAACCAATCTTGCTTGCCTCTTTTAATATTTTAACTAAAAGATTATGTGTATCTTTTAAACTTCTTAACCTTTCACCTTCTATTAAGAGAATTGATTTTGTGCTTTTGTTATATAACTATACCTGTCTTAGTCTAAGCTTTGTTGTTTGTCTGAGTGCGCTATTGTCATTTAGTTATATAGTGAAGTTGCTTATATGATATGCAATTATACTCTTTTACATTAGTTGTACTCCAGCAATATTTTGGTGATTGAGGATGCTGTTTGAGATAGTAATTGCCAGATTGCTTTTCATTTTAATTAGCTTTAAGAATAGCCTGTGTAGCTTTTCACATATTTTCTTATTCAGTATCATTATCTGTGTTCTGTATTCTGCATGTGGTATTAAGACTCTATTGTTTATATATATTAGCTGAGCTAATATAGTCTTCTTCTTCTTCATTACTTGAACTAGTAACTTCACTTCTCTTTTAATTACTTTTATAATATTGTGTTGTATATTCTTTTCAGAGACCCATACTCCCAAGAATCATACTACTTGGTTTTCCCTTTTAGCAATTACTTTGTCACTGCTATCACAAACTTTGATCTCAATTTGTTTTTCTTTACAGTTTAGTACTACCAATTCTGACTTTTTCTTGTTTATTTTAATATCATTAATATCATAAAATTCATTTGCTAGTATCAAAATATTGTTAAGATTCTTTTTTGATCTTGCTAACCACGTTGTATTATCTGCATACGCTAGTACTGCTTGCCTCTACTGCAAGTTCTTAGTACTACCTAACCGTATATCCTTAACATACTTTACTTCTAATGTATATTCCAATTTTTTTACTTCTTATACCGTACTAATTAGAGGATCGTAGAATATATGCCAGACCAGAGACTAAATACCTTCTCCCTGATTTATTCTATCTTTTGTCACGAATTTTCTGCTATTACCATGTGCTATAACTACCTCAATTCTTCTATTTCTATATAGGTCAAGAATAAAGTTTCTGATATACTTGGGTAATTTGATCCTCTCTAATGCCAGTTCAAGCATATCTAGGCTTACTGAAACGAATGCTTTTTTTATATCCTGTATTAGAACCTATAACTCTTTTTTCTGTTCTCTAGCATCTTCTGGGATATTGTTCAAAATCTGAATTGGCATATTCGTACAGTCTCCTGGCAACCTAGCAAAGTTAAAGCCTCTGAGAATGTTTTTTTTCTTAATAATTCTCTCTAGTCTAGCATTTACTATATGTACTGTCATTTTTCTTATTGTTTCAAGCAACATAATTGACTATATGTTGTATAGATTGTAGTTCCAGAACTTGCTTTTTGGTATAGGGTATAGAGTGTCTTTTTTCTACTCTGTGGGAATAATACCACTTTTTATACAGAGAGATGCAAAATTACACATTATTCTTTTAGACTTGATTCCTATTTTTTTAAGTAGAGGGTATGTAATACCACTTGCTCCTAGTGCTGAGCTATTTTTGGTTTTTTTCCAAAGCTTTATGCTATTTTAAATCGTCTATATCATTATCAAGTTCTTCATACCAACTTTCTTCTATATTAGCTATTGGATTATAGCTACTTCTCCATCTTGTATTCATGTTTTCTGCTTTAATTTTACACTTTTGATATTGCACTTGTAAGTGTGCTGCTACTTTCTCTTTTACTTCTTCTTCATTGTTGATTAGTTTTTCTACTCTATTCTCAGCTACTACTACTCTATCAAGATAGATGCTATTACTCTGCTTGTCTAGTAAACTTCGAATCATTCATTTTTGGTCTGCAACTATCATCTCTTTTCTTTCTTCTATATGTTTCTTAATTTTGTTTTCTTTGTAGCATTTCCTCTTTTGTGCCCAAACTTTGTTTTTTGTTTTCCAAAGTTCATTTAATCCTATATATAATTCTTTGAACCATACTGTTTCTGTCTCAGGAGATATCATTTCTGATGTTTCGAGTACCTTGCAAATTTTATCTTTATCTTATGATCCAATTTGCTCATTTGTACTTTGTTTGCATTTTCTGTATGGTTTACTAATTACTTTAACTTTTCTTCTAGCTTCTTGGAGCTCAGAGCTAGGTATATACTTTAGTAGAGCTTTTTTACTTTGCTTTTTCAGAAGACATTTTTTTGCTACTTGTGTAATACATTATTAATTATACTCCATCTCTGGTTTAGTTCTTCACGAGACATAACTTTCTTATTTGTTTTCATGCTTTTTAATGCTGGCCATTTCTTTTCTAACTCTCTGTCTAAGAATTGTTCATATTTTAGCCAGTTCTCATTTTTAGTATTTTCTATATTAAAGATTAGAGTTTTTGATTTTGATCTTTTACTCTTTGCCTTATTGTTTATCTAAAGTAAAGTGGGGGTACAGAAAAATTATTGGGCATGCCTCTCTATCCCGGGCATGCCCCTCTGGATAGTATTTTGTCACATGATATGTCTGAACATGTGCCAATTAAAATTTTTCAATCATAAGTTACCTTAACTATCAACGGATCATAATGAAATTGAATCAAATGAAATAAGGGCAGGGATCCGAAAAAATTGTTTTCAATTTTGACATTGGTAATTGTTTTTTATTGTGATATCAAATTTAGTATAATTTTGTTAATTAACTTAATAGCAACTTGATGATAGCGAATTTTTAGTGGTGAAGAGGCTTGCAACAATGAAACAAGCAAACTGCAAAGAAATTTGATCTTGGTAAAACTTGAATCAAGCAAGAGTTTTATCATGCTGAACTTTGAATATCTTTTTTTTCTTTTTTGATACTAAACTAAAACTTTGAAACTTTTACACTAAATATTTAACCACTCCAAGCTTCAACCTAAAACTTAATCTAAACCTCAACTTTAATTAACAAATCTCTTACGCAAAGGTGCCAAAAATTTAACTAAATTTTTTTTTTTTTTTTTTTTTACATTTATACATTTGATTAACTAATCGGATCTAATGAATAAAATTTTATTGCAATTTAATTGGCTAATTGTTATGTGAACCATCAAAAAGAGGTAAAATTGTTTTAATTTCTAATAAAAATTGCGATTAAACCCCACTTATACTTGCTTATTATAAACTTTACCATAAACTAACCTCTAACCCTAACTCTAAAAAAATGCACATCAAAAATTTTTATTTTTCAGTGGCTTGTCTATTTTTTACATCGTACGTACAATATTTCATTATAATCTGATTTTATTTTAATCTATCACATTAACTATTAAAGTTAATGAATAATTATACGTCCCGATTTTTTATATACTGTAGCTTAGAAACAAGTTTTATGCAATCACAAGATTAATATATATATTTTTGTGAATTTATTTTTTATATTAAAATAATATATATTCAAAAAAACTAATAAACTTTTATTTTCAAAATTTCTATTTATAAGGTTTTAAAAAGAATATCATCAACAGACCATTCTTCATCTTCTGATTGATTACCTACCAAGAATAAGAATCCTAAAGCCGTTTCTGAATCTTTAATCCAAGACAATAAAAATATTGATATCTTTTTCGATGAAGAGGAATATGAACAGATTAAAGATTTGAATGAAGAACTTGAAGAAGTGGTAACAGAGCAAGATGAAAATTTTATTATAGAAGAATTTTTCGACATCGCAGCATTTGTAAGAGACCAAGACAATAATTTATCCCAGACTAGTGGAGAAAGAAGTATAGCTTTTTTTAGTTCAGTTTGAAGCTATCCAAGGATGGAAAGATTATCAGGAGTTAATTTATTTTTGGCCTTTGATTTGACTATTTCAAGTAATAAAAAAAGTCATTCACAAGCGGCTCTATGAGGAACGATAGTGAAGACTTTTATTGCAAAACAGTGTAAGAGTGATGCATTTCTAGTAAATTCAGCCCAAAATTTTTGTGGTGATTGTGAAGGTATGAAAGTAAGTGAATCAAAAGGGGCATCACCATTTTTATAACCAATTAATTTATTACACAGAAGCCCTGCCTCTCTTTTTTTAAATTTCCAAATATTAAATAGTTCAAGAGAAGTACGAATAATTTTTTCTCCATCTATCTTCTTTGATATAGCTATTTTTTTGTGTGGTGGAGAAAGAAAAAGTGCAATAAAATAAATATCACTATCAAATTCTCTTGCACATTTGTTGATAACTGAGAGTGTGTGGGCTTTAAAACCATCGAATAGAACCTCAAGTTGGGATATTTGTCGGTGAATATAGATAAGCTTTTTAAAAATATTGGCTAAAGTTGAATTACTTGATTCCAACCTTCCAATAGCTTTAACGACTGGCTTAATTACTTTAGTTAGCATATCATTGTTGGCAAAATGGTACCTGTCACAGATGATACTCTTAACTGCAGTATTTTCAATTTCAGGATATCTAGGATGTTTAGTTTCACTTAATAAGAGACAAATGTCAAAAACCTTCTTCATAGGCTAATACCCTCATACAAACTTTAGCGAGTGAATACCATCTAGTTTTGCAAAATATACATAAAAAATGCTGAATACTATGCTCTTTTTGCCAAGTTTGTAACTCTTGATGCCAGATATGTGATGCATTAAAAAAATTAACAAGTTTTTGATTTTTTTTACAAATTGTAATTGTATCAGAAAAGCTAATAATATTTTTAACAATTAGGTTAAAAACATGCAAGCAGCAACGATAGGGATTATATTAGAATGTTCTTCGTGAAGCAATTGCTTTATTTTGTCTATATTCAAAGAATTATCAGTAACGCAGGCGATTACAGATAACATTTCGATGCCATTTGCAGTTAAGATATCTTTCACTTTACTTTTTATAAAACCTCTAATATGGCGATATGCAGATAGATCAAAAATATCAAGCACAATTTCTTGATGTTTTTTAAGAGCTATAAATCCAAATATCAAATTTCCAGAAATATTTGTCTATTTGTCGAGAGTAATAGTAATGTCAGTTAAAGCTAAAAGTGTATTAAGCTTATCCTGAACATGATTAGAAAATATTTTAGTTAAAAGTTATCCTTTAACCATATCATGAGAAGGAAGATGATAAGAAAGATTTAATTCTTGAAGAAAATTTTGTAAGTATGGGTTTTTAACAAATCAAAAAGAAAGATTTCTGTGAATAATAGCCTTTAGAAATTTTTGATGAAAATATTCTGTTTGTGCTTGAAATAGAGATCAAGTATATCAACTAAGTATATTTTCTTGACAGAGGTTAGGTATAGAGGACCACTATATATTATCATCATCTACTTGAGCAGTTGTCTGCTCAGTAGATATATTATCATCATGGAAATGTTTACGGGATGTAAGAGTTTCTTCACTAATTTTTTGAATATAGGCAGTTTTTTCAATAGCAGGCCAATTATTGCACCAAAGAATGTGTTAATAAAGCCTTTCAGGCCTGCCACTTAGTTCAACCAAACAATGTTTGCATTTTGCAGTATATCTATTTCCACTCTCATCTCTTTTTGTTTCAGAACGATAAAAACCATTCTAGCAATAACCTTGTGTTGGAAGTGGTAATGCAAAACCAACAGGAATATTCATGATTCGAATTTAATAATTATTAAAGAGATGATTTAATTATGATAATAGTAATTTAAGAGTTGTTTATATGCGATGAATTTAATATAATATAGAAATTGATCACTTTTATAATAAAAAAAGTTTTTAAGAAAATGATTTTATTTAGAAAACAAGTTGAATTGCAAGTTTTATTCAAAGTTTAAAAGCACAGTTTAAATACATTTTACAATAATCTAATTCTATATATTACAATTCCATTTTTTTTATAATCATTCTCGATATCTCATGCGCTTATGATCTCTAAATCTTAATTATACATTTATGCTTCGTGTATAATCTTTTTTTTCATGTCCTATTTACAATACCATGCAATTATGATTCTTGCGACTTTGGTCATATAATTCCTTTTTCGCAACCTATTTACAATAACTTACACACCTTTTCTGTGTCTTCTGCATTAATCCAGTTAATTTTGACCACATAATCACTTTTCTTTGCAAACTATTTACAATATTAAAAAGCAACATTTTGCAACGATCTAATTCTATATACTATTATTCCTTTTTTTTATAACCATTCTCAATATCTCATGCACTTACCTTAATCATACATTTATACTTCGTGCATAATCTCTTTTTTCATAATCTATTTACAATACTATGCAATTATAATTCTTGCACCAACTGTTTGGCTTTGGCCGCATAATCTCTTTTTTTCACAATCTATTTACAATAACTCATACACTTTTCTGGCTTATAATTATGCTTTCTGCAATCTGGTTAATTTTGGCCATATAATCCTATTTCTTTACAACCTATTTACAATATCTCATAATTATGTCTTCTGTGTCAATCTGGTTGGCTTTTACTATGTATTTTAACATAATTGTATTGGCCGTTGGCTTAGACTTTACAATCCAAATAAGGAATAAATTTAAATGTATGATTAATTTAGAGAAGGTTTAGTGTTAGCATTATTAGATTGTCCTAAATTTGGAATTATCATATCTAATCTACCTTTTTATAGTGTTTTTCAAATTACTGTGATTATTGTATCACACATTACCGTTACCAGAAATCTGGAAGTCGGGAATTTATAATACAAGCCTTTGATTGGCTAACAATATATCAGTTAATTTTTATACCAGTTCTGATATTATCAAAATTCTGATAGTGGGATCATTTTCCAGCTCTTGTATATTACTAGTCTTAGAAATAGAAATAAGAGAAATCTTGAAAAATTTTATTTGTAAGCAAGAAAGGTAGATTTTTTTTGATTTTGGTGATTTATTAAAAATTTAATCCAATCATTTATGTGATATTGCATAATCTCTGGTAAAATTAAATTTTACGATTGTATTTTGCTTGACTCAGCTAATAATCCACCTATAAATCACTTATAAAACCGTTTAAGAAACTGTATAATAGTTATAGTATAAATTATTGTTGTATTTAATTGGTCAATTGCTTTTCTTAGCTGAAATTGCTTATAAACTAAATTATAAAGTCACATAATATTTATAAATCATTTATGTGTAGCACCTAATTTTAACAATTACAACATTCTACATCAAAAATTTTAACTTATACATTTAGATTTATTCACAAACGAAGCCTTAATCCATATGATGGTACTAATTTTTGATCTTAGCCAATCAAAATAGCAATATACATATATATACTATATAGAGGCATGCCCATGAGCTCTGTGCCTCCCACTCTAATCTGAAGCCCTATATCCATAATAATACTTGCTTGAAGCATCATGTGATCACTTGCTGTTATATTGTCCATATTTACAATAT
>CAJVPU010001354.1:0-13147 GCA_910591775.1 Dentiscutata heterogama | reverse complement strand
AAAAAAAAAAAAAAAAAAAAAAAAAAAAAAAAAAAAAAAAAAAAAAAAAAAAAAAAAAAAAAAAAAAAAAAACTAAATGCAGAAAACTTACAAACAGAAACTCACAACACTTCTACAAATATACTATGAGAAATAGATTGTGATAACTTAAAAGAAGTAAATAGTATAAGCTACCTAGAACTACCAAGCAACAAGATTTCTAAAGACCTTGAATCTCTCAAAGATGAACTAAAGACAATAAATTCAAACTTTTTTAAAATAGGCTTTCATAATATTAATGGTATCAAAAATAATATTGCAAAACTACAGGAGATGATTAATTTCAGAACCAGAGAAAACCTAGACTGTATAGGAATTCTAGAAACAAATATGAATCAAAAAGAACTTAATTTCAGCAAAATAAATAAGGAAGAATACAGAATATATGGTACTTGAAAACAAATAACCAAAAAAAAAAGCTTAGAAGTAGCTCTTCTCATTAAGAATAACTAGCACAAACACGTGGCAGAAGTGACAACTCCAGATACATTCTCACTTAGATGTACACTTCTTTTTAAAGATCTTAAGTTGATTATTTGGATAGTATATATACCACCAAATGATATTAAAGCCCAAAAAAAAATCTAACAAAGAATAGCCTATGATTATTGTACTAAGAAGCAAGATACAAAAATAATTATAGGAGGTAACCTAAATATAAGAGAACCGCAAATCTCAGTATACTTATCTGATAAACATTATAGAGTCTCAAGCTCCCCACTTATGAAGTGGCTTAGACATGCTAGCTTTGCCAATACACTTAGACTAATTCACCCTAATAGCAACAAATACACCTGGTCAAATGGCAAATCCCACTTCTGAATCAACTATATATAGGTAGACACAGACCTCAAGAGTATTACTTGTGATAGTGATATAGAGAATATGAACTTCTGTACAGAGAGCAATCACTATCTAATTTGGGCAAATTTCTTCACACAGCCACTTATAGGATCTAGATCTCAAAGCAAGCAAAAAAAAACAACCTAGAAAATAGAAAAAATTTTCTATTTGACAAAGCTACAATAGAAAACTAGAATAAATATAGAGAAGCCTTAAATAAGTATATTATCAGTAACAAGATATATAACTTAAAAAAATTTAAAAGCAATGCTATAACCCTACTCGATGAAGAGGAGATCAACCTGGTTTAGAAAAAGCTCGCAGATTGGATAAACAAACCAGCAAGCAAAACTCTATCCTACAAACTAGTCAAGAATACTTTACAAAAAAAGAGAAAACTTGTTATATGGAACCCCAGATATAAGTGGATCAAGGCTCTTAAAAAAATAGCTAGAAAAGCTAAACTAAACCTAAACAAAAATATCAATAATCTAGAAAGAGATAAGTTAAATAATATAATTACACAAGCCAACTAGCAAAATAAGACTCTAATTCCAAGAATCCAAAATACGTGGTTCACTGATTGGCTAGCAGAAACCAAATCATAGATTAAAATTATAGAAAAGAAAATGATTTCAGAACAGAACAAAGAAAGAAAAAAAGAAATCTGAGGCTATATTGAGAAAAGATATAGTATAATTGGTAACAAGGAAAAACAAATATTAAATAGCATTCTTGAAAGACTCTGGGAAAAAATTAAAATAGACAAAATAGCAAAAAGAGATCCAGAAAACAATAGTCTTGTAGGTCTAATATATGAACCAGAAAAGATCAAAAAAGAAGTTAAAAGATACTTTAGCAAGCAATATAAACCAAAACCAGGTAACAGAAAAGACCCAACCCCAGAATGGATAGAGAAATACCAGCTCAAGACATGGATTGAAAAGAACTACATTAGCAAATTAAATAGAGTGTAATATTGCAAAATAATTTACATAATGTAAAAACACCATAATATTATATAAAATATTTCGAAATATTGCGAAATATAGCATTTACAGAATATTGCGTAAAAAATTTCACAATATTTCAAAATATATTACAAAATATTACACTTGAATTAATTCGAAATAATTCAAATTAGATTAATAAAATTCAAATGAAATATTAAAATTTCAAATTAATTTAAAAATAATTAATAAAGTTCAAATTAATTTGAATTAGTTCAAATAAGTTTGATAGGAATATTAAGAAGAGAAAGACTAGAAAAATGATTATTCAAATTATTTCAAAAAAAAATGAATTGAATTTTTCATATATTATAAAATAAAAATATGGTATATTATAATTTAAATTAAATAATTCAAACAAATTTAAACATATTTAATCAAATTAAATTTAATTTAATAAATTATTATTTTTTTTTTTTGGTATTAAGATGATCTCCTTGATCTGAAAACTTTTTATTAGTAATCATTAGTTATTACAGTTACAATAAAGATAGCTACATATGCACCTTTTGGGTGTCTATTTAAGTAGTCCACCTGCAGGTTCTACACTAGATGTCATACCTATAACCCAACTAAAGAGTTACCCTTTTAAACCTTCTGATCCTAACTGTATTTATAACCTATTATACTAACCCAGAAACTACTATCTAGCCCATTCTTTTAGATTTTGCACCCTGCCTTAGAACTTTTGTGACTTATCCTGGGTTTGCACTGACTAATTACCAGCTTGCATTCCTCTGTTAAGCAAACACACAACTATCCATGAGGTAAACCTACCAGAGCTTTCTCTATCCTATTTTGGGCCAACCTGGTTTTGCGCAGTTTTCAAGGCTCCTACTTGCGGTTGGGCTATTACCTATTTAACCACTTTTGCTCTTATAAGGTTTGCTTTCCAATCCCAATACCCACATTCAGACCTTTTCTTTTTCTATTATTTCTTTATTAGTCTATCCCTTACTTCCAACTGATAATCCGGAAGATTCAACCTTAGCTTGGCATTAGGTGCCTGGTGCCTCGTCTCATCTTGGTACGTAATTTTCCAGCACATGTTCTTTTTCTTTAGTTTAGTTGGCTAGTCCTCCGGACATGCCCAGTATTTTTCTATCTGACTGGTTTCCTGCCTGACTTCCATAGCCCCTGGTTTTGGTGGTAGGGCCCCACCACTGGTTTCTCATACTAGCTGGCCAGGGTTGGTGTTCTCTGTAACAGCCTTGCAGATTTTCAGCTTTTCTAAGTTGGTGGTTAGGTTGGTAAATCCCTTCACTAAAGGATCTTGTTGTTATTCGGTTCTCCAATCTCGGTCCTAACTTTCAAATTCAGATCTTTTCTGTAGTACTGTTGAAAATTGTAGTTATTCCTTACTTGGGTCTTTCCAAACAGGTTTTGATCATCCCAGTTTCTTGGCATTTCTGCGCCAAAGCTCCTATTTTAGATGGTACAACCAAGATTACAAATTTCTAAATCCAACCAATTGATGGATAATTGTTATCTAATACAAATCTATTTTTCAAAAAATGTTGTCCATGGGATTTGAACTCTAGACCTGCCACTTGGTGGGATGACAACTAAACCACTTCACTAAGCTGCTACACTCTCTAATTTAATAAATTATTAACATATTAATTAAGTTATTATTAATAATAAAATTTTCATAATATTAAAAAGCTATATTAATTTAATTTAAATATATTTAAATAAATTCAAAAAACTGCGATTAAATTTAGATAAATTTTAGTTTGGATCAAATAAATTTAATTTAATTCGAACTTATTCGAATTTATCTATAACAATAAATATTTTAATTTACTTTCTACTATTGTCGTTTGCTTATTTTATTTTAATAATAATAATAATATTGACGTAGTTTGAATTAATTTGAATTTTTTCGAAATAACTCTATTTAATTTAAATTTTATAATAATATATATTTCATATTATTTAAATTTTATTCGAAATATTCAATTTTCTTACATTATAATAGTTTAGATCAATTTAATTAAATTTGAACCTATTTGAATTTATCTATAATGATAAATATTTTAATTTACTTTCTACTGTCATTGTTAGCTTATTTTAATTTAATAATAATAATAATATTGAAGTAGTTTGAATTAATTTGAATTTTTTTGAATTAACTCAATTTAATTTAAATTTTATTATAATATATATTTCATATTATTTGAATTTTATTCGAAATATTCAATTTTTTTATATTACAATAGTTTGGATCAATTTAAATTAATTTGAACCTATTCGAATTTATCTATAACAATAAATATTTTAATTTACTTTCTACTATCATTGTCTGCTTATTAAATTTTATAAAATCACTTTATATTGATTTATATCGATTTATTTTGAATTGCTTTGATTAATGTATTTGTCATATTCAATCAACATTATTATTAATTAATTATAAATTCTTACAAATCAATTTCTTTAGAACATATAAATTTTATTTATTGTAGGCCATAACAATAGAATAATGTACTATATATATTTTTAGATTAATTTACTATAAATGGCTTATAATTTTTTATTCAGATTAAATTTTGTAAAGCTGCTCAAATTGAATTAATTCGAATTTTTCTGGTTCAAATTAATTTAGGTTAGTGAAATTTAAATTGATTCACATTAATTTTATCTAAATTAATTTATTTTTGTTTAGTTTGATCAGATACATTTTAGTATATTAATTACTTAGATCAATATCATTTTGTTAAAAGATTCAATTTAATTGTATTAGTTTCTTTTAAACCCCTTACTTTTTAATTACTTTAGAATGTATAAGTTTTAATTATTGTAATTCAGATTACATAAACAATCTAGAATGCATCTTCATAACAATAGAATAATATAAAATATGCATATTTAGTATAATTACTATAAAGGCTTTCATTTGTTTTAAAGGAATTAAATTATTTTGCATAAACTAAATATAGTAATAAAAGTTACATGTAAAATAAATTGGGTTAATTCAAATTGTATTACTTTGACTAAATTTGTTTTAAAAAAATTCAGGTATTATTAAATTTATTTAACGCATTTAAAAGACTAATAAATTAAATATATTTAATATACTAATTTTATATAATTAAATAAAGATAAATATATAATGATTTATTATAATAAAGTAAAAATTAATTACTTTAGAAAGTTCGAATAGATTTAAATTTTATCAAAAAAATTTAAATAAATCTAAATTAATTCAATTATATTAGAATTAATTTGAAAAACTTTAAATACAGTCTCTTTAGCTCTTTTATTCTTCATAATATTTTCTTTCAAATCATCTTTCAATCCTAACTTGTTCATCATATAAATTTATTTTCCTTTTACCATATTTCTGTTTCAATTCAATTTAAGCTATTTTAACATAATTTGCACCAATTTGATCCTTCTTATTTTTTTTATATTTTATTTTTTTCATACCTTTTTATTTTTTTATATTTTATTTTTTTATTTTTTCTTTCATTTATTATTTGCTTATTTTGACTTATCTTATTTTTTTTTTTCTTTTCACATATTTTTATTTTTTTTTTTGCTTTTTTTACTGATATTTCTTGTTTCTATTAGTTTAACTTATTTTAATCTAATTCATATCTATTTGCTCCTTCTTAATTTTTTTTATTTTCTTTTTCATTTTTTTTTCATTAATTATTCATTTATTATTTTTATTTTTTTTTATTTTTTCTTTTACTTTTATTATTTTATTATTAATTTATTTTATCTTTTCTTTATATTCTTTACTATATAATATATTTTATAATATGTCTTTATCTAAAGCCAGAAAATTCAAAAGATTAAGTGCAAAAAGGTGAGCAGAATTTTTAAGTATGTTAGCTGGTAGTAGCACAACTCAGAGATTTACAGAGCAGATTGCTATGCAATCTTGTAAAACAATTCGAATTGCTTCAACTTCTACTGCTAAACTTTCCGAAAGTTAATATTAATAATATAAATTTATTTTTTATTTTACTATTTATAGTATTTTTAATTTATTTAAATTTAATTAATTTAGATTAAACAACTTTAAACGAAATTAAGGATTTGCTTATTGAGCTTACCAAGAAAGTTAATAGATTAGAGCAAAAGATTTCAGACATGGATAGTTGCATGTTGAAAGGTCAAAGCATATCCAATAAAACAAAATTTATTAAGATAAATATTATTTTTATATATTAATTTTTATAATTGATTTAATTTAGCTAATAATATTTTATTTTATAATAGCAATCATGCTTAGCTATCGCCAAAAGGCTTATTGTTAAAGCTATTTACCCAACTGTGAATAAATTAAAGAAGGCTGCTAAGGAGTATCTTGCTGAAAAAGAACCTAAATTTTATTCAACTATGGAGAATTTGGCTTGGAACGTATATTATGAAGATAAAATATCAAAACTAGTATATATTTATACAATTCAAATTAGTTCAAATTTATTCGAATAGATTTGCTAGTATTATTTAGTTGATTTAGTGTTTTCTATTTTTTTGTAATTTTTGTATAATTTATATTTTATAATTTTAAATTTACCTGAATCTTTTTGAATTATTTCAAATTATTTTGAATTATTTTATATTGTTTTAGTTTAATTTGATTTGCTTTATTTAATTTTTTTATTTTTAATTTATTTTACTTATTTCAAATTTTTGATTTATCAGTTTTCTAATTTTGTTTGCTTTTTTATTTTTATATTTAATAGATGATTCTCCAGTCAACTGGTTCAAAAATTTTTTTTATATATAAATTTTACTATAAGTGTAAATGCACAGCACCTCTATTTAAAACTTTTTTTTATACTAAGTTAATTATCTTTCTGACTTAAGAGACTTTTGTAAAGCTTATTAAAATGTATTTAATGGTGATTAGAACGTCAAAATCAGCTTGGTGGATGCTGAGATATCTTTAAAAAACCTTTCTTTTACTATATAAATTTTTTTACAAACAATACTATTGTTTGTAAAGAAATTTACATAGTACAAGAAAGGTTTTTTAAAGATATCTCGGCATCCACCAAGCTGATTTTGACGTTCTGATCACCATTAGATGCATTTTAATAAGCTTTACAAAAGTCTCTTAAGTTAGAAAGATAATTAACTTAGTATAAAAAAAGTTTTAGATAGAGGCGCTGTGCATTCGCATTTATAGTAAATTTTTTATATATAAAAAAAAAAATTTTGAATCAGTTGACTGGAGAATTACCTATTAAATTATTTATTCTATAAAATTTAACTTAATTCAAACAAATTCGAATTTATTTAATTTATACTGAATATGTTTAATATTTTTTATAGCTCCTTAACTACCATTGTTTATGTCGAAGTCGAGTGTTGATGAAAATTTGAGAATCAATTTTCGCAGTATTTGGGAAGATCCTCTTAGACTATATAAACTCAAGCGCTATATCTCAAGCGATATTGGCATGGAAAAACTTCAAAAAAACAAAGTTATATTATTGAAAACTTTTTGCTCCTATTAGCGAAAATAATCATGCCGATATATACTTTATCCGAATTCTTAAGAGGGCATGGCCTGCTGTTATGCTGACTAATTTACAACTAGCATACACTATAACTATATGCCAAGTTATGCTTAGCACTCATTACAAAAAGTTAAGTATGAGTAATGAAATAATTAAAAATAGATTAAATAAAAATATTGTAAGTAATTTATATTTAATTATACTTATTTTATTTAAATATATTTTTATTGTTCTAATATTTTTAATTTAATTAATTAAGGATAAGTTAGTAGCAGGCTATAACTTTCACTCTTGCTACTGATAATGAAGAATCATTAACTGAAGATAAACTAGTTGAAGTCGTAGCATCATCTAGTAAGCGAGTTTGCAAACGCAAGAGAGCTCCCACTACAACTCGAACTACATTATATTTAATCAAGAAGGAGAAGTGTATAATCATAGCACCTTCCCCAGATTCCATATATAATTCACGAACTCAATTCAATTTTTCTAATTTATATACATTCGATTTGTACAATTCTGAACCTACTCAAATATTACCACCTATATCTGAATCATCTTCATCTATTCTAGCACCATCTACCTCAACTTCGACTGTTCTACCTCTATCAACAGCTACATCTATTCTACCTCCTCTAACTACTTTAGAAGATACTGGTCATCAAAACTCGCCTCTATCACCACCTATACAAGAATAATTATATAATATTTTTTTTTTTTATAATAATTGTTTTTTTTTAAATTTTAATATTATATATATATATATATATTATATTTTATTATTATTTTTTTATTTCTATATTTTTTATTTTTATTTCTGTTTTATATACATATTTATTATTATTATTATTATTATTTTTTTTAAGCGATCCTGCCTTTATTCATGTGAACTGTTATATAATTTATATACAAATTGTACTAAATTCTTACAACCTATAGCTCTATTTCAATAAAAACTTACCAGGTATAATACCCAGTGTGACCTGCTATAACAACTGTTTATCTTTCTTAGGATCCCTAACTTTCTAAGGATTTTGTACTATTAACTAGTACACCCCTTGGTCATATGTAGGCCATCATATGCCTTGTCAGAAGTACTTATCAGTTTTGCTGAGTTTTAGCTAGTGAGAACCATGCTGGCTTTTTTCTCTATAAAACCCAATCTTCGATTAATTTGTCTTTTCTTCATTTGCCTTTATCTTTTCTCTCTGCTTTTTGTTTTTTTTTCCACTCAATATCATCTTTCCCTGGCCGTCAACTTGTGGGAATGTGTTTTCTTTATCTGTTACTTTCTTCTTCCTGGGCTTCATTCATTCTTTTTTTTTCCTTTTCTTCTCTTTGGTTACATCATTTCTCTTCTCTCATTTAGTAACTAACTCATATTTAAAACTCCATATATACTTGAAAAACTGGCATTGGAAGTGGTTAAGAATAGTTTGCATAAATTTGCTAGTTTTTCTTGTCTCCTCTATAATCTTGCATATGTTCTTGTGTCTTTGTCTTGTAATCAATCCTTTCATCATTTCTTTTCTTGCTATGATTCTTTCTTGTGTATTTTTTCCAAAGATCAGCTCTTGTACCTTCTGTATATTTGTAATTTTTAGCTTCTCCTTTTCCTTCACTGCTTTCTCTACCAGAAATTCACTTCCTTCTTTTTTGATAGTACTCCACAGTTTTTGGAGTTCAGGGCATGCTACTAGATGGTCTTGTGTTTCTGTTTTCTGCTAGCAGATCTTGCATGTGTTGTTTGTGTACAGATCTGCTTTTCTCATATTCAGAACTTGCATCATTAGAAGCAGGCCATTTAGACACTTTATCTTAAATACCCATTCTTTGTTTTGGCCCGTACTTCTGCAATTCTTTCCTTTCACCTGCTCTATACTCTTCTAGACTTCACCCTATACAACTGCTTCTGCCTCTTGTTTATAATCAATCCATTTATTTATACTTTTTAGGTCTTTCTATTCTGCATTTATACTAACTTCTGTTAGATATGTGATAAAGCTTCATGTTGCATCATCTACTCTTATGTTTTTCCACTTCAATTCTGTTACTGCTCGCTTGTTCCAGGGCTATCTCGAGTTAACTACTAATATACTACAAGCACCTTCTTTCGCTAGCTTGTCTGCGGCCTCATTTTCTTTTACTCCGCTATACACTTTTATCTTCTTTAGCCAAATTTTGAGCTCTTTCAAATTAAAAATTCTTTGTATTTGTTCCAGGATGCTTATGTTTTTCCTCTTTAATATTTCTGAGGCTTTGTTTTTCTTCTAGCTTGCTTGTATTGCCTGTATAGCTGTGGCGCTATCTGTACAGATCTCAACCTTTGCCTTGCATAGTGCTGCTAGAAGAGCTGTCCATATTGCACCGAGTTCTGCTCTAGTTGATGATGGCCAATCTTTTATTGCCCCAGCAAAGTTGGCTATTATTTGTCTGCTTGCTTTGTTTCCTTCATCTGGAACTGCTACCCAACCAAGACCTATTTTTTTTTCTCTGGCTCTTCTGTCAGGTTAAGCAAGGAGCTATCTGTATAAAAGGAAATCTTTTTCTTTCCTTTTAGTTTAGCTACTACTCTTTTAATTTCCTCTGCTACTTGTTTACTTTTGATAGCTTGGTTTATTATCTCTTCTTCAAATGGGTATATGATAATGTTATTTATTTGCAACTCCTAGTGACCCTCTTCTCTATTTGGTCATATCTTTGCTTGCTATTTTGTACTTGTGAAGCAGCTTAGTGGAACTCTAAGTTTCTATTTCTCTACTTGGTCGTATTTTTTCTGAATAAGTCTTGAGCTTATTGTTACTATATTCCTTTTCTAGCTTCTTTTTATACAGATAGTGCTTTCTTCACTATTCCCTGTTATATTTGTATTACAGCCTCTACACTTATTGAGTATAAGCATGTTTTCTTGTTGATTGGAGGTGGTTTTCTAGTGCTTAAATATAACTATCTTTTTTCTTCTTTATTCTACTATTTTTTCTATCTCTGTTATATACCGGATTTAACTAGTACACATTTTTTTCTTCTTCTGTTATTGCTTATTAGTGTGGTATCTACTTGTGGTGACAGATAGTTAGACATTTTCATTCTCAGGTCTGGCTTGACTTGCCTTTCATTATTATTTTCTAAAACCTTTTTTTCGATTCTTTTGGGGTTTTTCAGTTACTTTTTGCCTTTTGCATTTTTTGATCTAGTTCCGTATAAATAAGTTTAAACTTTCTTTATCTAGGATTTGTTCGAGTACTATAATACACATCTTTTTTTCTTGTACAAATCTTTTCATCTCTTTATTATCTAGAAGATTTATGATTTCTAACCCTGATTCTATAAGTTTTAAGCTATCTTCTCTCTTTTTTAATCTTATACTCAAATTCATCTCTTTAGCTATAACTATAATCTTGTATGCCAGGTTGTGTTTTGGTTATATTTTTCCTAACCTCTTAATATCTAGCTCTGTTATGTATTTTGTACTTTTGCAATCGATTTGAGCTTGCTGTATTCTAATCCATGCTGCCTTGCCCATTTTACCATTATTATTTAGTCTTTTTCTTAGTTTTGTTATATAGTGAGCCATTTGATTCTGCTACACTGTTTTGAGTTCTACTATGTTTCTGTATGTTATAATCGCATTTGAAGTCATAGTTGCCAAGTCTGACTTATTTTTGATGACCTTTAACAGTGGGCTCTGTAGTTTGTTACATTGATTTCTTGGGATTATACAGTGTTGCATCCTGTATTCTAGTCTTGGAATTAATACTCTATTGTTTATATAGACTAGCTACGTGAGGGTTGTACTCTTTTTATAAATTGCTCTAACCACTGCTTGCATTTCTCTTTTGACAATATCTATTATGTAGGAGCAATTAGACTTCTTGGATAGCCAAATATCTAAGAACCTTGTTGTCTTATTGGTTTTCTTTTCTATGACTTTCTTATTTGTTACTCCCATTTTTATATATCTTGGGTCCTTTGTTTTCCCATCACTTAATACTAAAAGCTCTAATTTTTTGCTGTTAATCTCAATATTATTTATGTTATAGAATTCTTATGCTATGCTAATGATTTTCTCTAGCTCTTCTTTGCTAGAGGCAATGAAAGTGGTATCATCTGCATATGCTACTACTGGTATATACATGTGTTGTGAGTGTGTCTCTGTTTCACTTAGGTTTTTTGGCATTTGACTTCTAGTTTGTACTCTCTTTTCTTTTTATTTTGTATTTCTGCCAGGAGTGGGTCATAGAAGATTCTCCAAATAAGAGGTAAGATTACCTCTCCTTATTCAATATCATCTTCTGCTATAAACCTTTTTGTTGTGCCTAGGCTTGTTAAGACCTCTATTTCCTAGTTCTCAAATAGGTTTATAATGAAGTTATTTGTTATTTGTGGAATCTTGATTCTTTGTAGTGCTAGCTTGAGTATTTCTAGCACTACTGAATTGAAGGCTTTTTTCATATCCTGGAAGAAAAGCTACAGCTCTTTCTTTTTTTTCTTTGCCTTCTCTACAATACAATTTATAAGCTGCACTGGTATCATAGTACCTTCTCACTGGAAGACCTGCGAAGTTTCTGCCTTTGAGAACTCTTTTTTTCTTTAGGATTTTTGCTAATCTGTTTGTTAAAATCCTAACTATCATTTTTCTGAATGCTTCAAGTAGAAGAATTGGTCATACATTATTTAGATTATAGCACTAGTCTTCAGTCTTGGGTATAAGGTAGAGCATCCCTAGTTTCCACTTTTTGGGCATACTGCCTTCTTTAAAGCACCTTGATATGAGATTTGGAAGATTTGTTTTGTACTTTTGCCCACTCTCTTAATTAGTAGATATGTTATACCTGTTGTTCCCAGAGCTGACTTGGTTTTGGCCTGGTCTATAACCTGCTTCCACTCAGCAGCACTGATTGTATCTGCTATATTTTTATACTATATCTCTTTTATATCTTCTCTTGAAGCATACTGGTTTCTCTATCTAGATAGTAGTACTTCTGCTCATGTTGTATTTCTTCTGCGGAATTGCTTTTCAAAGTATTCTCTAACCTCTTTGAGTATCTCTTCTAGTTCTTGTATTAATTCTATCTCTTCTTCTATATTTTTTACAATTCTATCTATTTTAATCTGCCTGTGTAGTCTATTAAGTAAGCTATTTAGTATTTTTCGCTGATTGGTTACGATTAGGCCATGTCTTTCCTCTATATTTTTTCTAATTTCTATTTCTTCTAGTTTCTTAATTTTTTGTTACCATTCTTTATACAGAATCCTTGCCCAGTTTTTTAAACTTTCACTACTTAGTAGATCAGCTTTCCCTTCTGCTTCTGCCCCTGTGGCAGTTGTAGTTTCTAGTCTCTCTAGTGCAGCTATGATTTCACCCTTTTTGCAATCTTTCAGTATCTGCTTTTTGCTCTTGCGATATCTCTTATTACATGCTCTAACTGCTAATCTTATTGCCTTTACTTCTTTGACTTTTCTACTATTTTGTTGTATTTCAGGCCCTTTTTTTCTTTTAGGAAGACTTTTATTAGCTGCTAGTATGATACATTTTTCTATTATATCCTACTTATCATCTATGTTTGTGGGTTTATATCTGTGCCACTAATTTTTAAATCTTTTTTCTAAATTTTCTTTGTATTTGCTTCAATCTTTTTTTTTTTTTTTTTTAATATTAAGGTGACCACTTAGGTCATTGGCATGAGCTTTATTCGGATAGTTATGATATTACATCAGATTCACGAGGATACAACTAGCCACACGTACACCTTTTGAGTATCTAATTTAAGT
>CAJVPU010001353.1:0-13156 GCA_910591775.1 Dentiscutata heterogama | reverse complement strand
AAAAAAATATCTTAAGTGAAGGTTTAGTAAATAATTTGGGTGAAGGTTCAATAAATAGTTTGAGCGAAGGTTTAATAAATAATTTAAGTGAATACTCAGTAAGTAATTTAATAAGTTATATAAAAAAAAATATCTTAAGTAAAGGCTCAGTAAGTAATTTAAGCGAAGGTTTAATAATTAATTTGAGCAAAGGTTCGATAAATAATTTGAGCAAAGATTCAGTAAGTTATATAAAAAAAAAAAAAAGCTTAAGTGAAGGTTCAGTAAGTAATTTAAGTGAAGGTTCAATAAATAATTTGAGTAAAAGTTCAATAAATAATTTGAGCAAAGGTTCAATAAATAATTTTAGTTAAGACTCAATAAATAATGAGCAAAGGTTTAATAAATAATTTGAGTAAAGGTTTAGTAAGTTATATAAAAAAAAAAATAATTTGAGCAAAAGTTTAATAAGTAATTTGAGCGAAGGTTCAGTAAGTAATTTGAGCAAAAAGTTTTATTATTACTCTATATTTTGTTATTAATAAGGTTGTTAATTTGCATAATAAAAGAATTTTTACTTATTTCATCAAATAGGAGTTTCTTTTAGTTGATTAATGCAATTAGTTAGTTGACAACTAGTGGACAACTAATAATTAATCGTAATTGAACTAGTTGATAATAAACTGGTAGTTGATTAAAAAATTTTAAACCAGTTAGTTGAAAAGTTGCTAGATCTTTGCTAGAAAAATCACCCTTCGAGATTTTTTGATCAGGCTAATTTATAAAAGCTTTAACCAGGATGCTAGTTCTTATTCATCTTTTACTTTACTGATTTGATAGTTTATTAATAAACTATCAAATAAATAAAGCAAAAGATGGTTTACATATAAATAAGAACTGGCATTCTGATCAAATCTTTTACAAGTTAGCCTAATTAGAAAATCCAAAGAAGATCCCTAAGTGACTGTATATAATTAACTAATTTTTAATATTCAAACATTCATCGAATATTCACTGAATATCGAATATTGATGATTATGAAATAGAGTTGTTGATTTGGAACACTAATGAATTAAAGCAATATATGAAGTTAAATAATTGAGTATTAAATATACAAGCTAACAAATAATATTAAAATAAATAAATCAATAAAGAAACCTTCTAGCTAACAAGTATTTATCTTGTTTACATACTTTAGGCTCATAATTATTAGCATTACTGTATATATAATGATATTCAAATATTTATTGAATATTTAAATATACTACTATTCAACCTCTAGTTATGAATATTAATATTAGCTTATAATTAGTTCTAAACTGAATTTCAAAAAAAAAAAAGTTTGGTTCAGGTTTGGTTTAAAAATCAACCCAAACCCAAATATAGCCCAAAGTTTAATTCAGTCCAGTACTAGTCTTGGTTAAATTCAAAATAAATTTAATCTAAATTGACTAGAAATTTGTTGGTCAAATTTCAATAGGCTGAATTTTAATGATAAACTAAATTGTAACAAAACAAATTCTATATAAATTTTACTATAAGTTTAGTAGATGAATTTTAACAAATTTTTAGTGGTCGAATTCTAATAAAATTTGACCAGACTAAATTATTAAAAAATTCAACTTGAAACTAGCTATAAATTTAGATTATATAATAAATATATATATGCTAAATAATATAATACAAAACTCAAATTTGATAAATTATATAAGAATTTTTCTATTAATTAGCATTATAGCAATGTATTCCTTTGAATCTTTTTGTGTGTTGATTTATAAGATCCAGGTACAAATCAGTTTGATATTTGGTGAATTGGTATTAAACAATCATGACTAATCAGAAAAAAGTCTTTAGTTCAAAGTTCAACATTATATAGTCAACCTTCTTCTTTATTCATTTCAAAATACAGTCTTGTTAAACTATTAGATGCTGGTTTATACCAATGCACAAATGCTAGACTATGTTTGACTTTGCTATTATTTATATCAATTGAATATTGAATAAAATATTGTATTTGGCTAACATATGTATTATAAGAAACTCTATCTTGATTAAGGAATTCGGCCATAATAAGGAGCTTCTTATATGCCGAATTGACATAGTTGATCCAAATATTTCTGAACCAATTTGTAAACAGCCAAATTTGTCACCAAATGGATGAATTAATATTTTTAATACCACTAAGTGGTATCTAAAATGAATGTTCAGGATAGGTGGCTAAATAAAACTCCAATAATAGATTTAATATTTTTTCAGATATAACTATATGAATTTTTGAGAGACTCAAAAATTCTCTAGAAAAATCTTCAACACTGAAAGCTAAACTTGTTTCAATGCTCCTTGACATTTGAAGAAACCTTTGTAATTAATCAGTTTTAAACTAGTCTAATGCTGCTAAACTTCTAATTGTTTTTTTTACTAAAATTAAATCAAGCTCTATTATAGTATTAGCTTGATTAATTAGATTATTAACTATAGAGTCTTGCAAAGCTGACACATTAATTCTGGTTTAATTTGTTTATGGCTATTTGGAAGTGAACTAAGATAGCTATTCATCTACTCAAATGAGAAGTACCAGAATACATAAAGTGGTCCATAGTCAAGGCAGTATTGATTAATATGGAGTACTAGATAAAGATTTGGTGTAATATATTTTTTACCATATTCTTCTTTATTTTGCTTTATAAGAAGAATAAACTGATTATGTGCTTCTTCTAATATAGTTATATCAATAATTCAGCAAACCAGAATTGTACAAATTCGTATAAAATTTGTAAGAATTTTTTGATTTGGTGCTGAAAGATAATCCCACAGGCAAGATGTTGTATAAATTAAAATAAATATTTTCTATTCATTAGCAGTAAAATTAGCAAACCCACCACCACAGTCAACCTTTCTTGGAATTTGGCCAATGTTTGATAAAACCTGAATTTTAGACATTTTATTTTGAATTTGCTTTAGTTGCTTGATGCTTAAATTTTCATAATCGATCTATAGTACTTTTACAATCCATTTTGCAATATCTAAAAATAGGTAATGCATTGGATTGATAGCCAAAAAATGAATAGGATTAAAATATGATAGTTGAACTAACTCAGACCACTGAACATGAGTAAGTTTTTTATGCTATTTTCTGCCTGACTTAGTATAGCATCTTCTCCATTGCTTAATAAACCATGTATCTATGTCATCTATACCTCCATAATGATGGTGTCTATTCTTATGTTGTGCTTTTTTTTTATATTGTTTACATGCTGCTAATGCTAAGGTATAGCTACAAAGCTTTCAAGCTGCAGGTATATCATATGAATATAAAATTAATGCAGCTCGAATAGTCTTTCTAAATAGGTTCTTATAAGTTGAAATTTGAACACTATTCTAAAATTGGAGTAGTTCATTAACAACTGGTGCAAGATAGTGGTTAATGTAGTGTAGATGAAATTCATTTAGACCTGGTAGAATGCTAAAAATCAGCATGTTTTTAGCTTTGAATTGAAGTTCTCTTAGTAAATTAAAAATAGCTATATAAATTACACCTTGCTATATTGGGTTCCATCAAATAGCTGAAACTAGTTTAAATTTAATATAAAGCTGAGATGTGTATCTGCTGATTCTTGTGTAAAAAATTGACCACTAATTGATTCTTTATTAGCAAATTCTTTCCAAACTTGACCATCATAATTATCAGAAAAGATGCCTTTAGGAACAGTATAATGAGTCTATTTTTGACATAATTGTTTAAATATGTGATGCATATACATTTTTGCAGTTGACTTTTGATACTTGCATAAGGATAAAGTAAAATTGGCTTATTAATTGTACCAGTCAGATACCAACTTTGTGTTGCTAAGGCTGAATTATGCATAACTATTTGTCTAGATCTAATTATATTTAGAAATTTAATATGGCTACATTTTTTTACTGATAATTATCCATTATTATTCTATGAGTCAACTACCTCTTTTTCAGTATATAGTTTGTCACATTTTGAACATACTGAATATATTATAAAGTTATCTATTTTAAGATGTTTTCTAAGCATATACATTGAAGTCAGAAAATCTTTAAAAAGATTTTCATCACCAAACTTATATAATAATTGTCGAATAAATTTAATTAAAACTTTAGTAGCTGTTTCAAACACTTTAAAGTCACTTTAAAATTTTAATAACTAAATTAATATATTATCAAAACTAGATGGTATTCTAAGTCTAGATTGAAATTCATTTTCATAATCAATGTCTGGTGCTGAATAATCTTCAAATTCATTAACATTACTATACCAAATACCTTTAGCTAATTCTTCTTCAAATACATTATCATTATTATTATTGTAATCCAATTTAATAATATTAATACTGCTTTCATCTACTGAATTGGTAACTTGCTCTTTTATATCTAAAATATTTATTTTAGCACTTGATATTTGTTGATGTTTTTTTGGTAAAAATGATAAGTTATCTATATCAAGGCTAGATAAAAGTTCATTATTAAGGCTAGATGAAGATTCATTATTTCTTTCTATATCTGATAATAAATTAATTATTGTTATCGATTGTTGACTTAGGCTACTTAATTGACTTAGGCCACTTAATTCTGAAATTAAAGTTGGTTGTCTTAACTTATTTAAATCTGTATGAGGTGATTGTTGACTAGTAGTTAAAGAGTGTTGCTATTTTGTATAAGGATCAACAAACTTGTCTTTACACTTTAGGCAATGGCATCTAACTCTTTTACATGTTCTATGTGATGAAGTAGATAATGGTTTAGGAGTTAAAATAAAAGGTTTAGATTGATGGGATGAATCTTGGCTAATAGTTTTTAAAATATCTTTTGCACTTTGTTTTTGAGCCATTTTTAATAATTTATAAATTAATAAGTTACTATTATAAACAACAAGCTGCTTCTTTATACAATTAGCATCTATTAATAAGAAATTTATTTTATATTATATCTATACTACAATAAGCTTTAATTCGATACTTTGATTATAAAGTTGAATATAGTATAATTTTTTTATAAAGCTAATTATAACATGCTTTAATTTAATATTTTAATTATAAGATGAACATAGCATTTTTTTTTTTATAGAGTAGATTATAACATGCTCTAATTTAATAATTTATTATAAAGTTAAATAAGGCATGATTTTTTTTTATAAAGCTGATTATAATGCACTCTAATTTAATACTTTATTATAAAGTTAAATATTGCATTATTTTCATGATTTTTGATTACATGATGCATTTTATTATAAGTTAGATATTGTATAATTTAGATTATGAACCTGATTATGATGCACTTTATTATAAAGTTGAATATTGCATGATTTAGATTATAAACCTGATCATGACATACTTTTTTTGATTATAAACCTTATCTATAAAGTCGAATTGCATGAATTTTGATTATTAACTTTATTTATGAAGTTAAATATTGCATAATGAGCCTTATTTATGAAGTCAAATATTGCATGATTTTTGATTATGAACCTCACTTATATGATTTGCATGATTTTTGATTATGAACCTCATTTATAAAGTCAAATTTTGTATGATTTTTGATTATAAATCTTGTTTATGAAGTCAAATTGTATGAATTTTGATAATAGACTTTATTTAAAAAGTCAAATATTGCATGATTTGCATGATTTTTGATTATGAGTCATTTATGAAGTCAAATATTGGATAATTTTTGATTATAAACCTCACTTATATGATTTGCATAATTTTTGATTATGAACCTCACTTATGAAGTCAAATTTTGTATGATATTTGATTATAAATCTCACTTATGAAGCTGAATTGCATGAATTTTGATTATAGACTTCACTTATAATATCAAATATTGCATGATTTGCATAATTTTTAATTACGAACCTCACTTATGAAGTCAAATTTTGTATGATTTTTGATTATAAACCTTGCTTATAAAGTCAAATATTGCATGATTTGCATGATTTTTGAATATGAACCTTATTTATAAAATTAAATAAATCTTATTTTATTATAAAGTCAAATATTATATAATTTAATTATAAACCTGATTATGACATGCTTTTAAATATTGCATGAATTTTGATTATAAACCTGATTATAACACATTTTATTATAAAATTAAATATTGTATAATTTCTAATTATTAACCTTATTATAAAACCTAATTAAAACAAAAAAAATTGATATCTATTCAACCTTTTATTTAATATTGTTATATGACTTCTTAAAAAATTCAGCTTTTCTAATATCACAATTCACAAATGCTATCATGTAACTTATAAACACTAATAAAAAAGCAATTTTCTTACTAATGATATAATTTGTCAAGTAATTCAACCTTTATTCAATATTTCACATAACTTATATATAAATGCTAATCAAAATACTTTCAATATATGATTTAACTTTTATTTGATACAATCACATGACTTATGCCAGAAATTCTACTTTAAAAGATCTAATAAAGAAAAAGAATGTACATTTTTTAACTAATTTGCAGGTTTCAGATTATAGTTGAATGATAGTCTAAAAAATAAACACAAGAAATAATACAAAAATAGCTAGTTTTTTTTTTTTAATATTTTTTTCTGTACATTATTTGATTTTTTTTTTTTTACATCCTTCATTCAGATGTATTAATTTTTTTTTATATACTTGAGACTTTCTTTGAATTGATATAAGTTAAACTCTAGTTTTTAAATACTTCAGATATTATTGCTTTTGAAAGAAAATTTTTGGAATAGATAAAATGTTAACTTCTTATCGTATTCTTTTTGAAATATTTAATACTGGCAAGAAGTTAAGTATTATTCTTAATATTACTGATCTTTAACTAAAGTAATATATATAAATTTGATACCTTTAGTGTTTATTTAGGTCTTAATTTTTTGGCCTGTAATTAACTGAATAACAGTTTAAAGGTGTCTATAATTTCCATTAAACTAGTACTGTATTGTATAACCTTGAAGATAATACCATATAGTATTATTTTTGTATTATCTTTAAGATCCCTATAATAATACTAGCTTAACGTAAATTATAGATATCTTCAATGTATATGTATAGATTAAAAAATAATCTTATATTTATTAAGGATATTAATTGGTTCTTTGGGATCAAGTCCTTGCAGATTCTTTCAAGGATTAGTAAGAATTCGATTCTTTATATAACAAGAAAACATAATATATTTATATAGAACTTAAATCCTGGATTGATTTATTTAACAATATAAAATTAAATTAATTGGATGAACGATTCAGAATATCTAGTTCAGGATCTGAATTCTGTATAAATGTATTGTGTTTTTATGTGAATTAAAGATTTGAGTCCAGGGCCATTCTAGAAGATCCTAGAATCAGACTGGACAAGACTTGTAATTTAATATCTCTATTTATTATATCTGGAATTGTATTGTAGATCTACTTTGTATCCTAATTTTTATATAGCATAATCACTATAATATTATTTTGAATTATCTAGAAGTAACATATAATCAATTTTAAAATAGCAAATGTCAAGTTAAAATTATTTGAATTAACTTTTAACATACTAAATATTATTGTTTTTTTTACAATAGTATGAAGTCAAATTTCATGTTGGCTTATAATATATTAAATATAATTGATTTTTTTTGTCAATAGTATAATGTATTGATTGATTTTTTTAAAGTCAAATTTACATTTTGGCTTATAACATATCGAATAGTATATCAAATTTACATATAGTCAAATCTTTTAAATTTATGTATAGTCAAATTTACATTTTGGCTTATAATATATCGAATGTTATTAATTTCTTTTTTCAATAGTATAAAATATTTTTTAAAGTCAGATTTATATATTGGCTTATAACATATTGAATGTTATTTACGTATTGATTGATTTTTTCTTTTTCAAAGTCAAATTTATATTTTAGCTTATAATATATCGAATGTTATTAATTTTTTTTTTCAATAGTATAAGATATTTTGATTTTTTTTTATATATTAATAGAAGTCAAATTTACATATTATTGATTTTCTTATTCAAAGTCAAATTTATATATTGGCTTATAACATATTAAATGTTATTAATTTCTTTTTAATAGTATATGTCAAATTTACATATTGGCACATAATAGATTAATTTTCTTTTTTCAATAGTATGAAGTCAAATTTACATCTTATAACATTTTGTTCAACTAGCAAAGTTAACTTTGTTGAGTAATCTGAATTTAAAAATTAGTTATATACACAACAAATTTTAACAGTTTTTTTTTTTTTTAAGAAACTTCTCTTCTAAATTTCTCTTCTAAATTTCTTTTTTTAAAATTCTCTTCTTAAAATTTTTTTCTTTTTTCAAACATTTTCTTAGCTAAATTCTCTTCGCTAAATTCTCTTTGCTAAATTTCTTTTCTTGAATTTCTTTTCTTGTTCGCTTTTTTCACTAAATTTTTCTTCTCTTCTCTTCTTAAATTTTTTTTCTTTCTTGAATTTTTTTTTTTTTTAAATTTCTTTTCGCATCTCAAATTTTTTATCTTCTTTCTCGAATTTCTTATCTTTCTTGAATTTCTTATCTTTTTTTTTCTTTTCATCTCAAATTTCTTTTCTCATCTTGAATTTTCTTCTATTTTTTTCTTTTTTCAAATTTCTATTCTTTTCTTCTCTTCTCGAATTTTGTTTCTTTTTTTTTGAATTTCTTATTTCATCTCAAATCTCTTTTCTTATCTCAAATTTCTTTTCTTCTTTTTTCAAAATTCTTTTCTTTTAATAAATTTCTTTCATCTTTTTTTCTCAAATTTCTCTCCTCTCTTCTTAGCTTAAATTTTTTTTTTTCACTAAATTTCTCTTCTTTCGCTAAATTTTCTTCTTTAAATTTCTCTTCTCAAAACTTTTTTCCACAAAATTCTCTTTTGCCATAGCTAGAACAAAAAGAACTCAATGAACAACACCCCCAAATTAACATAATTTAGTTCAACCTATTATCACTTCAACTTGATCTACTACTTTAAATCAACCTATTACTTCAACTCAACCTGCTACTCAATTATCTACAACTTTAACCCAACTATCTATCTTTCGACTTTAGCCCAACTATTCAACACTTCTTCAAACACTTCACCTATTCAACTATTACTTTGACCAACACATCAACCTATCTAACTATCACTTCAACCAACACTTCAACCCAACCAACCACCACTTCAATAGTCTCAATCTGACTATTGCCATTTTAACAACTACTTCAAGTTAACCACTAATTACTTCGACCCAATCATTCACCACTTGAAATACCACTTTACAACTTCTTCAATTCAACCACTAACTACTTTAACTTAACTATCACTCCAACCAACCACCAGCACTTCTATCACTTTGATCAGACTATCCACAACTAAGCTAATTATCACCAATTTGACTAATCTAATTATTGTAGTTTCACCTTCTACTACTCCCACTATTCATTTACCTATAAGAACTAATAGAGCTAGCAGAAGCAGAAGCAGAAGTGGAGAATAAATAGAATCTCTAACTATTTATGATTTATTAGAAAGAAGTAAAAGGCTAGAGAATGGTAATTTTATTAAATGGCTATCAAATGCAAAATTTTATTATTATTATTATTATTTTATTTTTTAGTTTTATTTTTTTATTTTTTTTATTTTTATTTTAGAAAATCAATTGTTATAAACTGAGTTCGATATACTACATGATATTCAAAAAGACCAAAATCATAAAATTATAGAGTTTAAGAATAATTTGGGGAGTCAAGATCATAGGATCTTAGAGTTAGAGGATAATTTGGAAGTATTGTGTAGTTTCTATGCCTTCTTAGTTGAAGAGATTAGTAGCTTGCAAGTTTCAAGTCACCAAGCATCTATGTAAAAAGATTGGGAAGAAAAGAATGTGGTAGAATCTTCAATAGCTATACAACAAAGGTTAGATTCTGCGAGCAATAAGATGCAACAAACTATTGAAGATGATAATAAAAGAAGAAAGATACTTCAAATATATATTATTAGACTTAATTTATTTTTTTTTATCAATATTTTTTTATTTTTTTTATTTTTTTATTTTTTTTTTATTTTTTTTATTATTTTTTTTATATTGTTAATAGAGACTAGTCTTTTACATTCTTCAAAGAAAAGATAAAGAGTTTAAACTTGACTTCAATGAAACCTGGAAGGAGCAAAAAGACCACCTAATACAAAATACAATCCATACACTATTCGACCTTTTGGGCTAGCAGTTTGGCACAGATTGAACAGAATTGGCAAGCATTTTGTGCCAAAGTCTTAAATTATCCCATAGCACTCAGGCTATACATCAGAACCCAGAATGAGAGAAGGTCTTTGATGAATGTATACATAATAATTACCAGAGATCTGATGCCTAAATTTTTTTCTATATTATAAATTTAATTTATAATTAATCTAAATTCAGATAGAATTTATAAGAAGTTAAAATTTATTAAATATTAATTTTTTTTAACTAATTTAAATTTTTTTTCTTCTACCTGGAATAGATAGATATACACAGTTCTCTAACACACAACCTGAGCACTGCTATTTCTTGTGGAACTATGAAAGCCAGATATACAGTGAGCACCCTTGTAAAAGAAAAATCTAAGGTGTCACTTCCAATATCTTTAGACTCCTGTGACCCTTCAACTTGCTTTAACAAATTCCTCAAACATTACCAACTTCCACTTTTTTCATCCCCTTAAACAATTAATTTCTTCCTTCCCCATTTTATCAAACATAGCCTTTGGAACAATTTACAGAATGAGCTCATAATCTCTATCAAAGCTAACTATAGCGAAGCCCATATCTATACTCCACAAGAACCCTGTCCTCTTACTAACTACCTAATTGTACCCTACCAAAGTACCATCTTTGCAAATCTTCACACTCTTCTAAAATCTCATACACAATATTCTTCCTCATCTACACCTCCTGGACCCCATACTGATCTATCTAATACCTTTTACTCTCCACTAAACCTTTCTATATGCACTCATAATATCCAAGGCTTCAACCGAAACCTCAAATAACAAATATGGGAACACTACTGTTTATCTAACAAATTAGATATTATCTGCCTCACTGAAATCAAACTAGCTAGCAACAACTTTATCTCAAAATGCCTTATAACCCCTCACTATACTTACTTCTGGTCCTGTACAGAAAACTCTAAAGCTGGTACTCAATTATGATATATAACTCACTAACACTCTATATACACAATATAGCTACCTTTCCCGGCTATGCTATCTTCATTGACCTGTTCTTTAAAAATGATTTCAAATTCTGTATTATTTCAATCTATCTTCTCTGTAATGATGCCTCTATCAGACTTCAAGCACAAAATACTATTATCCAATAGATACAAGATGCCTATACTCTCAACCTGCTTCCCATCATACTTGGTGACTTTAATGCCTCAACTAACAATATTCACTTTGCATCTATTAAATACAAACTCCTCCAATTTCTCTCTTACAACAATATGTACAATCTTGCCTTACATACTTCTTCTTCTTCTCCTATCTGGCAAAATGCCAGATCTTGTAGCAAATTAACTTCATCTGGGCCTACCACACTATTATAATCTATATTACTTCTTTCAATATCAAGGATACAGATAACAGCTCTCTTAGTGATCATAAAATCCTCATTGCTCATTGGTCCTTTCCTTATGCTCTACATGGCCAACGTAAATGCAAAACTCGCACATATAGGAGTCTTCAACTACAAGATAATGAACTCGCACATATAGGAGTCTTCAACTACAAGATAATGAGCAACTCCAAGTGGGATGACTTCACTAACCAAATAAATGCAACCTTCTTTCCTATCATACTCTCTCCTCAACAGATATTACAGAATCTCTAGAGATTACCTGGCACAAAATTCACACTAGTCTATTACAGCAGCTTTACAACACATTCTCAACAAAAAATTTACAGTCTGAAACTTTCAACACACATTCTCTTCCAAAGCCACTACAGTCATACCTCTTTATAATCACACTTTTGAGACCATAGGAACTTTTTTAAAAAAATGTTCTTGTAAAGAGGTGTGCTTATATAGAGGTCTTTTGTTATATATTAAATAGTAATTGGGCGTAAATATAGGTGTGATTTTAAAAAGGTTTTTATATGATGTGATTATATAGGAGGCGATTATAGAGAGGTATGACTGTACTATACTGTAATCTTAAGAAACTTAGCAATATCATTAGACAAACAAAACATGCACTTAAGCATTCACTTTCTATTTCTCTTCATCTTAATTCTTCTATTATATTACTTAACAATTTGGCCAACTTGAATATTCCTTCTCTACCATCCTTATACCAACTTCTTACTACCTGGATTACCAATGCTAATTTAGAGTGGAAAAAAACTTTTTTATACCTGAAATATAGAAAATATTAAAGAAATCAGACAACAAATATCAAAGTCTATTGACAAAAGATGCTCTAAACTTTAGACTCACCCTACTTCAATGATTAATAGCATTCTTAATCGATATAAAGACCCTGTCAAATTTAACAACATATGTCTCAACAATAATATTATTACTAACCTTTCTACTATTAAAGCACATATTCAACAGCACTTTGACAATTGGACTGCCCCTTGTCATATCAACTCTAACCTATTCAACTCTTACTGGCAATCTAAATATAGCCCTAAAACCAACATTGATCCTACCTGGTACTCTAATATTCTTTTAGCCTTCACTGAAGAAGAAATTAGCTCAACAATTAGCCAACTCCCCAACAATAAAGCTTGTAGCCCATCCGGTATAAGTTACGAAATGTTCAAGCATGCAGGTCCCAACTTCATTACCTCAATTACTGCACTCTTCAACTGTTGTCTCTTCTCCCAATCCATATCCAAACAATAAAAAGAAGGTCACATCTTTTCTATCTTCAAAAAACCCATCTTCAATAGCAACCTTTCTAATACCAGACCCATTAGCCTGATCAAACATATCAAAAAGCTATATACTAAACTTCTCACCAACCACCTTAACCTTACTTTTTCTTAATATAATATCTTGTCACTCTTTAACTTTGTTGCACTTTCTGGCAATTCAACTTCTATCCCTATTCATATTCTCAACAACATTATTGAAGATGCAAACTGCAACTCTAATCAACTTTGGCTTCTTTCTCAAGACAGGAGCAAGGC
>CAJVPU010001352.1:0-13158 GCA_910591775.1 Dentiscutata heterogama | reverse complement strand
TTATAAGATTTATAAGATTTATAAGATTTATAAGATTTATAAGATTTATAAGATTTATAAGATTTATAAGATTTATAGAATGTTTAAGATAGATATCATAAAAGTTAAGAAGGCTCAAAATTTGGTGACATATTATAATATTATTACCACCATTGTCGTTATGTTATATCACGTAATGATGTTGAATAATGTCATTAGCGGAGTAACGAATAATACTGTAGAAATCAAACTATGGGTATGTACATTAGATGATTTTTCACCGAAATGTTCATTTAGCCGATACCACGTAAAGTTAGAGGTAACATTTTGATTGGTTACGTGATGTCGGCTAAATGAGCTGTCAGTAACTTTATTGAATAACTTAACGAAATGAAGTAAAAACCTTACATTATTAGGGAATTCTTACAAGGAAACACTTTATTGGAAAGTTCTTACAAAGGAATCCTTATTACGTAAAAAATCTTACTACAATAGGAAATTCTTATTAGGAAATTCTTTAATAAAGAATTAATTTCATCAATACATAGAAAGTTTTTATTAATATATATATATATATATATATATATATATATATATTAGAGAATTTCATAACGATATCTTTATTAGAGAATTGAAATAGAAAACGAACGTTCATGTGACGAAGGTAGAAGATCAATTAACAACCGGAACATGTGCCCCATGTTTCCAAGATTAATTATTGTAACACTGAGCTAACCTTATTTTAATCGGCCAAAAAAATGCATGACGTAAAAATTCACCGTAGGACAAATGTAGGACAAAGCATCAAGGCTTCTGTTGTGTCCGATCATATGTACAGTATATACAATAGATTAACGAAAGCTTTATTTTCAAAAATCCCAGGCTAGTTACCCCAGCCTGGTTAGTTTCAGAGCGACATTATTATCATTATTTTCATTATTGACATTTCCAAAAGATCATTAATGCGTTTATTTAATGATAGAAAATGTTTTTAATAAATGATAAATTTAATAAAATTAATAAATTTAATAAATTTTTAAAACATTCATACAAATATTTACACTCTTTGGGAAATTGTTTGATCCACCTTAAAATGATCACCAGAATCTACGTGTGTGTGACATACGTTATTCACAGTTCAGAAGTTTAAACTAAACCTTCATTATTCAAAAAAAGTTTATCATTATTGATTTTTGATTAATGGATGGACAATAATTGATTTAATTTCTGACATAATAAAATAGGCTTACAGACGTTAAACAAAATAAGTAAATCCAGATATAGTACGTACAACAGTATGAGTGAATTTCAAGAAAAATGTAAGGTGTGATATTAATCCGCCAAACATTTTGACATTTATTTTGACATTTATTTTAAACCCCATACAACTTACCTGTTTATTGCGTCGTTGACATGTGCACTCGTCTTTTTTTACTTTGATTATAGAAAAAGACATATAGAAATTGTCAGGCTATTTGAAAATTACCCGATACGTCAAGATATCATAGAAAAATGTCTTTTACGTGTCTAATGATTGTTAATGGATTGTTCACTTTTTTAGAAAATAAATTTTTTACCGAGTGCGATTCAATGTTTAAAGAATTAACAGATTTAGTTATTTGGCTGAATCATTTTGCAAAAGATGGAAAGAATTAGTTCTTTCTCAAGAAACAATTGATATTACTATAGTACCTGTAAAAAAAAAAAAAGATTGCCATTATTCATTTTTCCGTTTAAAAAAAGTTGTCCAAGTCTTTAAAAAGTAATGTGGTAACATAATTTTATAATCATTTTGACATGATATTTCAGCCCGTTATTGTATTATTATCATTATTGTACTTATTAAAAAATTTTTTACATAGGATCAGAAAAAAAACATTCTCTTCCATATAAAGAAAACACGAAAAAACAATTTCACGACTTTTCAGAATTGATGCAAGCAAAAATAGGCTAAACAAAAGTTCAAGTTTAAACCATTGTTCCCGAAAAAAAAAAAAATTTTTTTAAAGATTTTGATTGGATAATTAATATTGAAAGTTATATTGAAAGTTATATTGAAGGTGTATTGATTGTTTATTACATGCTTATGTCATTTGATGATGCCGATCATTCCAATGTAAACCTTTACAAATTTATAATTATAATAATGTTAAAAAAACTTTTCGGTTTTTTATGTCAAGTTCATTGTATAATAAATTCAGAGAAACCTGTTGTCTCATGCCTTCTTCCGAATTCAGTAAACCTCATTCTAATTGACAAAAACTGACAAAAATTGACAAAAATTGACAAAAATTGACATAATTGATGATTTTTGATTATTTATTTATTTTCAAGCGCCAATCTTTCGTCAAATTGATCAAATTGATCATATTGATCAAATGTTGTCAAATATTGACGTGAGCCCCTGAAAAAACAAAGATCAGAATAATAACAAATAATGATTAAGCCAATTTTTTATAAAAAACAAGTTTTAATAAAAAATAACTACCCTTGATAGAAATGAACAAACAAATAAACCGTTTATTTGTTAAATTCATTAATTAATTACAGAATTAAGCAGAATTAACGTATTCAGGGCTTTAAAAAAAAAAATCCCACGTTATCGTTATATAGTATTAATTAGTCTATAATTAATCTATAATAAATCAATGATTAATTTATAATTAATTTATAATTAATATTTATTATTTTGGTTATTGTAATTTTACAAAAAAATATATTTACGAGGGAAAAAAGATGAATCAAAAGATTAGAGGATCGAAACGAACACGGTGCACGACCAGGGTACACGAACAAATATTACCTATTTTTTATTTTTTTTTAAAAAAAACGTGAATTATTTTTGTTCCGCGAATATACGAATAAATAATATACAGTAAATAAGTAAATACATCTATCTCACACGCGCAATAATGATTCAAGTTGTTTTTTTTCAAATTGGGTAATAATAATAATGTAAAATTTTCTTAAAAGCATTATTCATAAAGCCCACGTTTATGTTTCGTGTCCTTCTTTAACAATGATATGAAATATAATTATCAACGCACATGACACGTTTTTCACCTGATTTGGAACTGCCAAAAGCGGTTTTATTTATTTTAAAAAAAAAAGTCTCGCGAAGAACAACCTAAAAAAGATTTTTGCATTCCTTACCTTTTTATCACGAAAATATATATATAATTATTGTTTAAAATATACTAAATAATAATTTAAATATGTGACTATTTAAAGTTTAATGAATATCACAATTTTTTAAATGTTCTTCCAAATATTATTATGGGCTAAGTATATGCAAGGTACCTCCCAAAAAAAGATTTGAGATGATCTGGTAATAATGATTATAATGATTCTTTGTCCTTGAATAGTAAACTATGCGCTTATTGATATAATTTGTATTCGATAAATTCAATGTATATATTATGATTTTAATGTACATTAATGTATATTATACGTATATGTATATTAGTGTGTATATATATTATAGTATGCACAGTATATTAGTATGGTGTATATATATTAGTATTTATACTTATGTATATATATACGTATTAACTATTAATCATTGTATTGATACCAATACATTGATACGTGTGTCTTATAGGTAAAGGGATAGGATTAAATCGGATCACAACAGCAACATCAAAGAGAAAAATCCAATTTCTTTGAAATTTGATTAACATATTTGTTAAATAAAGCTTTAGCCTAAAAACTTTATATGTATGAAATGGCGCTTGATTTAATTCTTACACAACATTACATAAAAAATCGTGATTTATTGTGTGCTTTTGAGATTTGAATTTTTTTTTTTTTCTTGAAATTTGATTAGTATATTTTATTAAATAAAGCTTTAGCCTTAAACTTTATATGTATAAAATGGCGTTTGGTGTTTCTTAACACCTTAACACAATATTAAACCATCTCAAAATTAGGATCTATTGTGTATTTAAGACTTGATCTAGAAAAGCAATTTCATTAAAAAGAATTTTCAATTTCTTTAATTTTGATTAGTATATTTTATTAAATAAAGATTTAGCCTAAAACTTTATACTTTACAGTATATATATATATATATGAAATGGCGCTTGGTGTTTCCTAACAATAATAAGTATCTCAAAATTAGTATCTATTGTGTACTTCTTATAATTTGATTCTGAAATTCTGAAAAGCAAAATCATCAAAAAGAATTTACAATTTCTTGAAATTTGATTAGTAATATTTTTTGTTAAATAAAGCTTTTAGCCTAAAACTTTATACGTATCGGTATAAAAATGGCGCTTGATGATTCTTACACTGCATTAGATAATTCAAAATCTGGTTTTATTGTGACTTGAGGCTTGGTTGTCATTGTGTACTTTGAGACTTGATCCAGATCCACCAAGTTTCTCCGTTGTTCTTAACAAATGTAATGTTTACACATTGTATATTATATATTATATATGTATATATCGATATATTACGTACTCTATAATAAAAGTTTTGATCTTCCGATATTGGTTACCTAAAATGTAAATCATGCAATGTGTGACAAGTCTTGTACGTAGATTTTTGATCGGGTTTTATAAATAAATTTTATAAATTCTATAAATTCTATAAAATGACAAAGTGTCACAAGTGTCACCGAAGTATGAAATATTAACTAAAAGAATTTAAATTTAAGGTTTCACACGTTTCTAGAATCAAGCTCCGAATGCTCCGACTTGAAACAAAATTGTTTCTAAGTTTGTATTAATTGATAAAGTAACTACAGAACTACGCAGTAATTATTAGGTAATGTTTGATAAGCTAAAATTTTATCAATTTTAAATTCCTAAAAATGTGCTTTTTAAAAACGATGTAAAAGAGAAAGGCTCTTTTGAAGTATTACATGCGCAGTTTTTTTAACTCAGTTCTAAATCTACTGTAATGTTTACAATAGTTACAACAGTTACAACAGTATAAATGTTTCATTTACTTATCTGTCGTGTTTTGGGGTAACTGTAATAATGAGGACTTATTAAGTGTTTATTAACTTTAGGTATCTATTACGTATTCAATCAATATAGTATTTTATGCATAAATTAATTCGTGATTTAAAAGACGGATCAATTAAATATTAAAATAAGAATGATTTAATCAGATCAAAAAAAAAAAAGTATATCATACAGTACTGCAGTACGTAGTTAATTATCCTCAATAATGCAATAATGATATCACGACATCTTATTGGTTATTAGCTAGTTAGTTATTACAGTGTTAGCTAGTTATTACAGTGTTAGCTAGTTATTTTAACTATTAGAAATTAATGATAATTACAAAATTAGCACAGAAAAAGAAAAAATTTATATTTTCACGTCATACGTAACTAAATCGAAAAGATGATCAAAGATAAAGTCTGCATAAAAGATCTGCAATATTGATGTCATACAGTAGTTATATACGTATTATAAAGGTGGTGACAGTTAATATTAAAAATCGTAACTGTGATAAAAATAAAATATCACTTCCATTGTGTCCATTGTTTCAATATTTAAAAAATTAAGCCCAAAGGCATAATATCTACCGATCTAATGACACCAATCGTAATTATCATAGATGTATTACAACTGCCGAAACATAAAACAGATCAACGTATTAGTATTTTCATTTTTTCTGAAACAACAGCACAACATTAATATTGATATGTAATTATTAGTTATTAATAGAACATATCATTAGGTAAACAAGGGTATGTATGATAATATTCTTATTCATTATTTCATATTCATTATATTCATTATATTCATTATATTCATTATTTCATGTATGTCATTTTTTTCGTTCTACATGGGATCTCTAACAAATTCATGCAAGATAGCAAATAGTTTAAATCATTGATAAACAACCATTTTAATTTATTCATTATTCTCTAAATTAAAAATTTATGATCTAAAATTAATATGATTGTTTTTCTAGCATTTTTACGTACAGTATTACGTATCATCTTCTCCTTTTATCTCTTTATTTATTTTTCCTATATTTAAAATTCCCCCATCGTATGGTTTTACATTAATGCATGCTAGCTATTAAATTGCTCACAAAATGTATGTACATACATAACAATAAGTACGTACAGTATCAGATATCTGATATTTCAGTATTTAGAATACAGTATATAACCTATATACTTAGCATACATATACATACCTGATACCTGATACGTACATACCAGATACGTATGTACGTACGTATCGTGAGCACCTGATGATTTTTCTTTAACTGGTAATTTCAATATTAATTTACCGGTTTTATTTTTTTTCGTGCTACCATTTTTCTTATTAACCTTCATTTATTGGGAAACAAAAAGATTTCCAAGAATACTCAAAATAATCAAAATAATCAAAATTGTTAAGAATTATAATCAAAAATTGTTTTTTTGAATAATCAAAAAATTTTTCTAAATGATCAAATGTTCAGAGCATGGGATACTAAATTTATGAAGGCGTACTTCTGTACTTTTACATACGTACCTGATACCAGATACGTGCGTACGTACGTATACGCCAGTAAATATCTGATATGTACAGTCCTTATGAAAATTTTAATCACAAGAATTTTACGTGTTACAAAGAAAATACCAATTTTGAGAAATTGCGTATAATCAGATGTCCTGTGAGCCGTTTTAATATAACTCAAATTTCCGGTTTTTTTTCATGATTTACAGAATATCAGATCCAATCGAGAAATTGAAGTGAATAAAACGTGACTGATACGTATGATGGATTTTTTTGTAAGATTCTATAAGATTCCGTTTGTTTTATCTACGTTCATCTATTGTTTTGAATTGTAAATTCAGTCATATGTTTCAAATTAAAATTGGAAATAAATTTCGTTTCACGAAAAATATTTATTCATTACAACATTAGCAGTTAGAAAAAAAAACTTATCTGTTATGCGCACGTACTGTACGTACATACGTACGTACGTACGTACAGTACGTATGTCGGTACATACATTTTTTTAAAGAAATATTTCCTAAAATTTTTTTATCAATGGTATTACCTAAAGGTGTACAACATAGTCAAGTTTTTCCTTAATTTTATTCTCTCCCTTTAAAAAATTTTCAAAGATTGGCTGATAACGCATTTACGCCGTTTACTTTATATGAGTTTAGGTTAATAACTTTGTTAATACGTAACTCGGTTAAAAATATTTATCATATCTTTTAATGTCCATTCTCTCTATTTTTAATTAAATAAAATTATAATCATTCGTGTGTACTTACGTATGTATTACCAGTATATTATAAGTATATTATAAGTATACAATTATAACGTATCTATAATACTATTCAGGTAATGATCTAGGTCAAACTTTATTCAATCTTTTTCGGATTTTCTGTAATCAAGGTACGAGTAAGGTACGGCAACACAAAAATGTGCAGCTTTCTCGATTCAAAAAGAAAAAAATAAAGACTTCTTTTTTTAAAATATATAAAAAAGTAAACCTATTTTACGTAAAAAAAATATATATATTTGTAATTAGAATTTCGTTTAAATCACTATTATTGTATTAAAAAAAATTGTTTTTTTAGGCGTAATTTTCGCAATAATCATATTTTAAGAAATCCGTTGTTCTGTGGTGTTTAAGTAACACGTAACACATTTTACCATCATTAGATAAATTATATGTATATCAATCAAAAAATTATCCAAAAATTGAACATATGTAGGTGGGTACTTACATATAAAGTTATGATTTACGATAAATTTTTTGGAAACAGGGAGATAACTGAAAAATTATTTGCTTCACGTAATGTGACACGAAAGGAAAGCAGGAGAAAGATTATTGTAGTGCAAATAATTTTGACGTACGTACGTACGTATTTACTTACGGTACCAGGTAAAGTTGTATGTAAAGTAAATAAATTCAAACTTCGTAACATTGTACATTCGTTATGTTCGTACAGTACATACGTACTTTTTAAAGACCGTTGTTTAGAAAGAAAGAGACTAGATGTTGTGATTAAAAATGATATAGGGGTGCGATGCAATCAGCCTATTTCCTTATTCAATTTCTTTTTTTCTAATCGGTAAAAGATAAAGAAAAAAAAAAAAAAATCTTACAAATATTACAGGATCACGTAAGGAAAATAAAGGGAAAAAAGCCACCTCTTTTTCTTTTTAAAAACTATCACGAATTTTCGATATGCATCCCCGTATGATCTAGATTTTCAACTTTACCATTATCAGTCGCATTGTACGTATTGGCATGTATTGTACGTGCATGTATTACTTTATTTAAATCATTATAACAGATTTTGGCATTTCGCTAATCCTGAAGTTAACAAGTTTTATTTTCTAAGAGGTATGACAATAGTTGTCACGTGATGTTAATTGCATTTAAAATTATGATCGTAAAAAAATTAATTACTTATCATTATCGGAAAAAGAACCTGTCATATTGATTATTACACCGTATTACTGTATTAGAAAAATTAGAAAAAAAGGGAATATACTGTAAAACAAATTTATCGCGTGTATTTAACAATTAAAAAGTAAGAGTAGCGTGATTTAATAATTCATCTTAATTAAACTTACTTAAACTTAGTTAAACTTATTTAAAGTTGATATTTACTGTACAGTAACTTTCTGATACGTACTGTAATAATATAACGATTTCCTTAATTTAATCTGACATAAAATTTTTCAGGGGAGATAATTCTAAGGAGATACGTAATTAATAAAAATAAAATTACATAAAAAAACAAACTTGAAATTATTTATGAACCTGCAGTTCTTGAATATAAACTCTTTAAAATATTACATATCTAGATTATCAAGAAAATTCGGATTAATTATACGTATTAACCAATAAGAAAAGATTATTATTATTAATCAGAATGATAGGGATTTTTTTTATTATTAATATATCAATGCTTATCAATGACATTAAAATTCACTAACCTTTAATAACTGCATATAAAGGGCAAACGTGTACCGTATCGTACAGAGGATCTTACAGTATATTAATTACTCCACGAAATGCGAATATAAATGCGAATATAAATGCGAATATAAATACGAATATAAATACGAATATAAATGCGAATGTGAAGCAAATGCGAAGGAGAATTTAAATTTAAATAAATGCGAAAAAAAAAAAAGAATTATCATTTATATACATACGGTAATTATTGATTAAAAGAAATTCCCCCGAATGTTAATTGATTGCACTGCTTAAAATTAATTACTCTGTATAGTATTTCATAATTAAATCTCGATCTTTAACAAGTTTTCAAAAAAAGATCTTGATATCTAGGAATGACGGAAAATTCAATGATGGGAGATCTGAAATGATTATCGTTATGTGTGAAATTTACTAAATTTAATAAAATATAACGGTGTTACGAATAACAAGAAATAATATTAAAAAAAATACCTAGCTTTATTAAAGTTAATACGTAAAAAAAATTTTCTTGCATATGAAATTGTGATCGTTTTATCCTAACGTTAACGTTAATCGTTAATCTTTTTTAGAACGTTTCATTGTCTCCATTGTTATTTAACATGAAACGCAGAAAATCGATGCATAAGAATTTTCGTGATATTGTATTAATATCACTCACACTTCACACTTCACACATCGGTTTTATCAAAAGTATCAATATATTAATGAATTCAATTTGCATAATCTTTATTAAGTGTTTGATCCACAAAATTTTGCTGATTTGTTTTCAAGGATTTTCATAACACCGGATTAACAATTCATTTGACTTATTTATAACGTTTAAGGTCCTCATAATAGTAATTTTTTTACCATAGCACTACGTACTATACTATATACCATACTATTATACTACTATATATTACTATACGTAGCTTGTTTCATGATTATTCTATCAGCTATTTTTATCAGCTATTTTTACTTACGAATAGACAGACAGATACAGGTATAGACGCATATACAGTTGAGTAATGATATAATTTTTTTTTTTTTTTTTTAGATATGTATATGTAGGATAAATTAAGCAAAGTTAGAAACTTATAGTATTTTGGAACGCAAGTAATGAATGATACATTAATATTTACTAATTACCTCATTAATACAGTATGTCAGAGAAGGACGTGTTTTCTTATAATAATCGTCAATAGTGTGATATAATATGAATTTTAAAAAAAAAAAAATATAGAAATTACAGAAATTGACTAAAAGGTAGATATAGTGTGTGGCTTAATTTAAAGGAAAGAAACGTCGTGAGAAAAACCGAATTTGACTAAAAGATTTTATAACATGTTTCTTTATTAGTTTATTTTTTGTGATATGTATAAAAAAGTAAGGATATTTTATTCGATATTTATGTAATACGTAGTAACGCTAACTAAATGATTAAATACAGAAATATAAATAATCAGGGTAAGGTCAAATGATTGGCATGTGTTGACGCCAATTCATTATAAAAAAATAAAAGTAGATAGGGGAGTTGGCTACAAAAGAGAATTATCGAAAAAGAAAAATTTAGTAACATAAATTTATGAATTGGAAAAAACTTAAATTAGTTATATTACCTACACTTTAGTAGATGTGAAACGCACTAGTGATGAAAGATTTGCATCCATGAACTTCGAAGAATGATACGAGAATGATACGAAAATGATACGAGAAAAAAAAACAACCAAAAACTGTTAGTATTTATGAAATAAATTACTTGAAGAAATGAATTAGCTTGAATGAGATAAAAGATTTTCATAACAAGAACCAAAGTCAGAGATGTTAACGAATCTTGGTTAAACAATGATTTCTCGGCGAATACCGATAAAGAAAGTATTAGAGATTATAGAAAAGATACGATGATAATTCAGATGTCGTACTAACAAATCTATCCCTCTTAATTCTTAATGGTATCACAGTGTCAGCTTTGTGCACAACATTAATGAAGTACGTACATAGCATTTTAGAAAAAATTTGGATACGTATAGAGAAGAAAAAATAGAGCGCTATGTTTAATAGTTTAACAATTATCAGAGATCGGATCAATCGATGCACTAAAAAGCACATATAGTCATATAGTTAAAATTTGCAATAAATTTATTTTTTTAGAAAAGTCAAAATTTTAGATTGCAAGAAAATTGATCATTGCATTATTATATTATTATACTTTTTTAGTAAGTGACAAATAAAGTCTTTCTTACGTGTTTCGACCATTTCGTCTCATCTCTCGTCAATAATGCCATAGACCACCCTTCTCGATTAAATCTACAGTAATTGAAGATCAAATCTAATTGAAAAGATATAATCTAATTGAAAAGATATAATCTAATTGAAAATAATTACCATTATTTTGACTCTTCTTTAACTACACATCATATTTCTATACTTTTTTCGTACTTTTTGTACTTTTTGTCTTTTGTAATGATCATTATTACAATACTTTTACGGTGTTTTACGGTATTTTATAGTATTTTATAGTATTTTACAGTATTTTACAGTATTTTACAGTAATTATTCTTGATCAACTCTCAAAGCGCAACTACAGTACATTAAAGATTCATTTAGAGAATCTTGTGTTTAACTGTTAATCTTAGATAGAGAATGTCTTTTTTGTTCGTATGAAGTCAAAAAAAAAAAACACGAAAAAAAGACTTGGTTCATCGCGTCGCGTTAATCTTGTCTTGAGATTTTTGTATACGTTCATGGCCAAATCTGGAATCAGTTCATTATTCAACGAATATTTTTAGAAGCATATTTTCAATTAGAAATATTTAGCGTGTATTGCTGTATTGAAATCAAAAGGATTCAATAAATTATTATTGAATAATTATTTAAAGATTCTTTATTATAAAGAATAAAAATAATCAAATCGCGTAGCCGAATATAAAACTTTGAATCATAGTACTGTATCATAGTAAAAAAAAAAAAAAAAAAAAAAAAAACGTACGAGACTCTTTAGACTTATAAATATCAATTGATGACAAAGAAAAATAAAGAAAAGAAATAATATATTTAAGAAAACTCGTCCATGAACATGGGAAATTGGATAAACGTATTTAAAAATTACAAATATATAAATAATTATACACCGAAACTATTAACTTTATTGACAACGCAAAGTAAATACAGTAGTAATATTTATTCACATCAGAAATGAATAAAGAGAGTTAAACGAAGCAATGATGTATTTTTTTTTAGTATTATTATATACAAAAAAAATTTTTTTATGTTAAACTACTATTAGAAAATCGTCTTTCGGTAATTTTTTTTGTACCCCATAATATGTAATTTAGTATGATGAGAATCATGACTATACGACTCGCATACTCTCTTCCCCCAATAATTTATATTATAATATATATCTTAAGGTATAGATAGTATAGTATTATATAATAGGGTAAGGGTGTGATGGGGTGATGATGAAGTGACAATACTAAATAATATATTTAATATAAGCAATATAAATTATTAGACTATTTACTACATAAAGGACAATTTATCAAATGGTTACATATTTAATTTTTTTTTTTTTAAATATATACCTTACATATATACATATACGTATACATTACACTGTATAAAAAAAAAAAATGGTCTGAGGGCCCTCGGTTTTTTTTAAAAGAGCATTGATACAATAAATATACTGTAAAACTTTAAATTCTATAAATACCAAGTGAAGAGCCATCCTTCTTCCTTCCGCTCTTCATACCTGGAAGCGAGTCTTACAAAAAATATCTCCAGGACTTATTTATAATATAATAAATAATTCTCTTTAATGTTCTTTTTATAAAACGCTACTATTAGATTAGATATCACATCGTCATAGGAGAGGTATCACGAAAAAATTTTCGAAACGCCTATATATATATATATCTTTAATTTCTTATTCCTGAATATTTTTCTTTCAAAGAAACGAAACCTTTTTTTTTTTCTCATTAATTCTTATAACGGTTTCAAAAAAATTTTTTTTCAAAGTAGTTTCTTTCTCCCCTTTCTTTTCTCTTTTTCCCCTTGTCTTTACATCCATCTTCAAAGGTCAAAAAAAAAACATTTTGTACATAAAAAAAATATTATTCTCTTCGTAGATGGATGTATAACAATTGTAAACTTTGATTCTTTTCTTAGATTTTTCTTTTTAAAAAATTTTTCATAAATTCTTTTAATATTATTTCTCTTTAATTATTATTATTCTCATTCCGTTCGTCGGTGAATAGACACATTTATCATCATTTA
>CAJVPU010001351.1:0-13159 GCA_910591775.1 Dentiscutata heterogama | reverse complement strand
ACTTGTTACTAAGAAAAATGGAAAGAAAAGATTTTGTGTTGATTACCAAAAGCTAAATGCTATCACCAAAAAAGATCAATATCCTCTTACTAGAATTGATGAAATGCTAGATTCACTAGCTAGAGCCAAATATTTTTCTACCTTAGATTTAATGAGTGGATATTGGCAAGTTAAAGTTCACCCAAATGACTATGAAAAGACTGTTTTTATCACAAGATATAGTACTTATGAGTTTAACGTGATGCTGTTTGAATTATGCAATGCTTCTGCAGCTTTTTAATGGTTAATGAATCGAGTTTATAAAGATATTATGTATAAATATGTAGTTGTCTATCTTGATGATACCAATGTATTTTCTCAGACTTTTGAAGATCATATTAAACATCTACATGAAGTGTTCACTAGAATTAGAAATGCTGGATTAAAATTAAACATTAAGAAATGTAATTTTTGGATAAAAAGATTATCTTTTTTAGGACATATCATAGAAGAAAAAGGAATCTCTCCAGACCCAGATAAAATAGCTGCTGTACAAAATATACAATTTCCACAAAATACTATGCAACTCTGATCTTTTCTAGAACTTGCTAGATACTATAAAAGGTTTATCCAAAACTTCTTTTCTATTGCCTAACTCTTAAATCAATTATTGTATAAAGACTAACCCTACCAATAGAGTCCACAATGCCAAAAAGCTTTTGATAAATTGAAACAACAACTTATTACTGCTCCTATTCTTATCTATCCCAACTACAAGAAAGAATTTGTACTAGCTACCAATGCCTCTTATTTAGGATTTGAAGCTACTTTAAATCAAATATCAAGTGATCAAAAAGAACACCCTATTGTATATACAAAGAAAGAAGAAGTAAACTATAAAGCTACAGAACTAGAATGTACTGCTATAGTATGGCTATTGAGTATTTTCATAAATAATTTGGAACTAACCACTTTACTCTAATTACCAACCACTCTGCTCTTAAATGGTTAAAATCTTCTCAACCAAAAGAATACCTAAGATGATGGATAATGAAACTACAGCCTTATCACTTTACTATTATTCACAAACCTGGACAAATCCATTCTAATATTGATACCCTTTCAAGATTGCCAATACGCCTCTTCTTTATCCTCTTATACATAAATTTAGATCGATATTAATATCTTGTAGAATACTTAGAATTAAACTTATTACCTTCTAACCTCACAGAAAATGAACAACAAACAATTATTAAACAATCAAAATATTATGAATTACAGAATAAAATGCTGTACAAAAAGAATTGAAAAGACCCCAATAAACCTATTTGAGTTATCAAGTAGACTGAAGTTAAACCTATCCTCTATATGATGCATAGTCACTCTACTGCTAGACACTTAGAAACTAATGCTATATATTATAAAATATCTAAATAATATTATTGGGATCAAATGTATCAAGATATTAGAAACTATATTCAATTATGTGAAATATGTTAGAAAAGAAGAAAAACTAAATGAAAAGAACCTCTTTACCTATTCAAGTAGGACAAGCTTTTGAACATATAGAAATAGATTTAGTAGGACCTTTCTTTATTATGGCTCAGAATAACTGTTATTTTATTGTTGCCACTGACTATCTTACCCAATAGCCTGAAGCTGAAGCTGTACCTAATGCTAGTGCTGAGACACTAGCCTGGTTTATTTTTGAAAAAATTGTATATTGACATGGAGTTCCAAAAATAATTCTTCTGATAATACAAAGAATTTTATAAGTGATATAGTTAGAATATTGTATGCAAAATTTTTAATTAAGCACATATTTTCTTCACCTTAACACCCTCAAATGAATAGAATAGTTGAACGTTTGAATCGAATACTTTGAATTCACTTGCAAAAGTTAAAAATACAAATGAAGATTGGAATATACACATATATATTATTTGCATACTAAACTAAATGATATGCAACTACTGAATATACTCCTTTTCAATTAGTATATAGACGCCAAGCTATCCTACTAATTGAAACTGTTATTCCAATAGAACCAGATATATTGGATAAAAAAATATCACTAGAAGATAGTATATTGCAATGAGCATTCGAATTAATAGAAGAATTGCTCTACTAGCATGATAATGCTTGAGAGAATACAAATAAATCGCAAAAGAAACAGAAAGTTTGATTTGATTTTAGAATACAACAAGAAATATTCAAAATAGGTAATAAAGTATGAGTACAATGAAAAGACTTAGAAGCCTCAAGATCTGCTAAATTTGAGGACAAATGAATAGAACCATTTATAATTGTGAATAAGTTAAACAATGATGTTTACAAACTTGATACATTATAAGGAAAAATGTTAAAGAAGTACTATAATAGTGACCAACTAGCCAAATATTATAAAAAACCCATTTGGCAACCCACAATTATCATTGAAAAATAGAATTTTCAGAGAAAATTTTTAAAAGAGGACAGAAATATGTGATATTTTATTTATTCATCAAAAAAAAACACATGATATTTTATTTATTCATCAAAAAAAAAAACTCTATACATTATTACTTTGATAATTAAACCTCTCACTCTACAATATAACTCCAACTGACAAACCTGGCAACATAGTCTACTTCTTTCTTCTTTTAACAAAGAAGTGCAGCCCCCTTTCGCTTCTATTACATTTATTTGATCAACTATAGCCAACAGGTGGCACTGCAATACTGTATGTTCATTCTGGAGACTAATCAATACTGTTATTATTACATCAGGAAGTTTGAAAAGTGTTTACTAACAGGTGTAGGGAAACAAACCCAATACAGACTAATGTCATTTAAAAATAGTTCAAAAAGCATATTAAATAACATATTTAATTGGATAATGCATTTAAAAACATGTTAAAACTTAGCAGCTCCTCCTCAAAACCTACAAAAAAAAAAGGCCTCACGGCCTAATAAACGCAAACCTGCTCTACTAAACATAGGCAAACAAGCAAAAAACAAAAAGGCCAGACTCTCAACCAAGGCAGAAAAAGAAAATAAAGACAAAATCTTTTGCTTGATAGAATTGCTTGATAGAAAACAAAGAAAACCAGGACACTATCATCTCCTTGAGCTTTAACCTACAAAACTGCCAAAGACCTAATACCAAGGAGCTAGAAGAACCTAACTACATAGTTCGCACTAGCTGGGCCACTCAAACAGAGAAAGAAATAAATAACCAAGAAACAAAAATGAACAATACTATAGAAAAACTTGGGGAAAACAACCAACTCAACACACAACAAATACAAGTAAATACAACAGAACACGTGTCTCAAGACAACAAAGCACCAGAAGAAAAACATGTGAACCAGGAAAACAATATAAACAAGGAGGTACACATAAACTACATGATGGACACTCACTTAGACAATTATACCAATCAATCAGATGATAAGCAAGATGAGACAAATAAATCTCTACCTGGTCCAGCTTTTCAATATATTAGTATCTCCAGGCCCACCAGCAATAAAAATAAACCAAAGCAATGGTCTGACCTCTTTACAAAACTTAAAGGAGGGAAGGTAAGCTTTACGAACCAAACAACCAGAAGCAAAATTCTCTCTAAGAATGAAAATGCACTAATCATTGATATATATAGTCTACATAATATCTCAACTAATGATGTAATTACAACCCTAGCTCTCAAACTTAAAGGAGATCTTATAGAAGTCAAAAGCCACTTATTTAAAGGGAAAAGAACCTCTCTTGAACTTGTCTTCAAGAACAAAGAAAAGGTGCAAAAATATGCAGCAGAGAGAATCTTCATATTTTAACAACCCTTTTTCGGCTATATTCTAGTAAACCTAAAATGCTCATTCCTAACTATAAAGCTCAGAAACACACCCTTGGGTGAAGTAAAACATACTACAAACCTTATCCTTGAAGCTTTTCAAGACATTGGCCAAATCACTGCAATAAAGCCTCTTCTTTTCAAGGGAACCAAAATCTGCATAGACCAATAGCTAGTCACTTTTAAAACAACAGATGATTCTGATCTACAGTCTAGAATCCCAAGAAACACATATGTAGGCGACCACAAAGTAACAACAGAATAAAAAGAAGCCCCCAAAGTCTGTTACTACTGTGAAAAGGAAGGCCACATTAAAAAAGAATGTACTGAACTCAAGGTCTCAATATAAGCTAGACAACTTCTAAAAGAAGCCAAACTTCGAAAAAAGAGGCAATGGTCTACAAACTGGATCCCCCAAATCTGGAGTTTAGCCCAGACAACCCCTATACTAAAGAAACACCAGACATGATAGAAGTAAATACTCCACCCCAAAAGCAGATTGCAACAACCAACTCAGAACTAGACAGAATAAACATAGCACTACAAAGTACAAAATCTAACTCATTAGCTAAAGAATCAGACATACCTATACCAGATTCCCAGAAAGAAGAATCACTACCAACTCAAACAGAGCCAAGCATATCAGACAATGCAAAACTGGAACCCCCTTTTATAGTTGTCACTCACAGAAAACCCAAAAACAAAACCAAGGAAAGAAGCATTGAGAGAAACAAGAACCTCTTTTACTTCGAACAAAATTTAAAGACCTTGGGAAGCACCTATCAGGTTGCATCTAAACCCAATACTCAACACTAGGACCCTTCCTCTTAGTGTAGCCAAAATCATCCATCTTCTTTCATATTTAAAATCGCTATAATCAATATAAATTTACTCTTCTCAAGTCATACAACTTAGACATTATTCTAATTCAAGAAACCAACCTTAAAGACCCTTTCACAAGAAACTTTTTAGCACAGCAATGGGCTTTAGCTCAGTATAGTCCTCAAAAACAGTAATACTAGTAGGCAAAAGAAATATAGAGCTTATGGTCACATTTTATCAGTTTCTACAGAGATCAAACAACAACTATTACAGATCACAAACATCTATGCCCCCTGCACACAAAGACAGACTCTGTTTCTTTGATAACTAGGCTCCAGTCACAGCAGAGAATAAAATCTGCATCATAGCTGGGGACTTCAACACAAACCTGAATTTCCAAAATGACAGAATAAGCAATGCTTCTTCACAAGCTGATCATTCAAAAGAAAAGTTACAACTTCTCATAGCTGACTATACAGACATAGCACTATTCTCTAAGGAAAACCCATTCCTCACTTTCTATCAATCAACTCACAATGGGCAAAGAATGGCAACATGGCTGGACTATATCTTCATTGAGGAAAACTACAGCCACCTCTGCAAAAACACCAAACCCGTTTTGGTAACTCAGATTACCTTCTGGTAGAATCAGAATTCAATCTAAACTCAACCTACACAAAACAGTCCCAGTGGAGATTTGACAGAAAGTACTGGAACAACCTGAAACTAAAAACAAGCATTCTAGATGAGCTTCTTAATCTACAGAACACATCTAACTGGGATCTTTGCAAATGCACAATCCAATCTATAGCAAAAGCATACAAGCCAGGTCCAGCATTAGAAAAGAAAATCCAGAAAATTCATAAAAGATTGTGCTCCCCTTAACAACAAAATGGCCCAAAACTCTAACTTAACAGACCTCAAATTAGTAATAGAGGACCTCAAGTAAGATCTACAAAATGAGTTAGCTCTTCTTTTAGAAAAATAACGAATCAGATCCAGTGCCAAGTGGATTGAAGAGAGGAAAAAATCAACAAAATACTTCTATGCACTATACAAGAAAAAATACTCTATCTCATGCTGTTTCAAAATACAGAACCCAAGCATCTCCAGCAATAACCCATATACACAAACCCTCAAGTTTGTCAGGGACTTCTACCAAAAACTTTACAAAAGTGAAGAGATAAACAAAGAGGCAGCTCTCTAGCTTACAGAAGGCCTGACACAAGTCTCAGCTGATCAAAACTCCACGTTAATCAGGCCTATTACCACAGAAGAAATTGACCAAACAATCAACAAACTTCCTTGCAACAAAGCACAAGGATCAGACAGCATCATATATAAATTCTACAAAGACACACAGGAACTTGTCACCCCTATTTTAGTCAAAATATTCAATGATGTACTCAACACAGGTCTGATTCCAAGCTCATGGTCCAAAAGTTTAATCACACTAATACCAAAAAAGAATACCGACCTAGAAAATATAAACAACTAGAGGCCAATTGTACTTGTTAATGCTGACACTAAAATTTTCATGAAAATTGTAGCAAATCGCATTAACCCAATTTGCAATAACATTATAGGTCTAGCACAACAAGCATTTATTGCCAACAGGTCTATTATAGACTTAGCCCTTGATATCCTTATGATCTTTAGAAAGCAAGAGGACCAGTCAAAACAGCACTGGCTTCTCCTACTTGACTAACAAAAAGCCTTCAACAAAGTTAATCACAATTTCATTCAAATTGTGCTCGAAAAGATGAACTTTGATCACAAATTCATCAGAATTATCAACACACTCTTCTCCATCAGACAGCTCATATAGAACCAATCAAAGTAGAGAGAGAAGTTAGGCAAGGAGACCCACTTTCACTGCTCCTCTATGTTCTAGCAATTAATCCGCTAATACAACACATCTCCAAAAACATCAGAGGCATACCAGGCAATGGTGACAACTTCAAAATTGCTACATATGCAGATGACCTCTTGATTGAAATCGGCTCCCCCTCAGACTGGACCACCTTACTAGAAGTATTAGATACATACAAAATGGCCTCAAATGCAGTCATCAATAAGTCTAAATCAGCTCTCATCCCAATCACAAGTAATGCTAGCAGGGTTAAGCTCCCAGGTCAGCACAACTTTAGGGCTCCAGCTAATGATTAGAAACACTTCACAATTCTAGGCTACCACATAGATATTAAAGGAAACCCCTGTAATACTCTTTGGCAAGAAATGATCAATAAAATCAAGACAAAAATAGAAGAACTCTCAAAAAGGAACCTATCCTTTAAAGGGAAAATCCTTGTAGCTAAGACACTCCTGATTTCAAAAATCTGGTACCTTGCATATCTACTCCCACCATCAAGAAAACAACTTAAAGAAATCAACTCCCTCATCATAAAGTGGATCAAAAACAACTCACACATGCTCTCACAATACTCAACCTTTCAACTTGGATACGAGAGAGGTGGCCTGTCTGCTCCAGTTCTTAAAGATATGCTTGATGCTAGGTTGCTTTCAATTCTGCTAAAACTCTTATCAGGCAAAACTTTATGAGCAAGGCTAAAAAGAAAAACGATCTTAGAAGAAACCTCAGCCAGAAGAAATATTATAATCAAAAATATTCTAAACCAAAATCTATGCAAAAAAAAAGGCTAGCCCAAAAGATGAAGCCCTACCTAACAGCCTGGAACAGATTCAAAGGCAGAATCGAAGCAAACAGCACCTGGCCATGGAAGCCAGAAGAAATAAAATAGAAACAATAGAGAGTTAACAATATACAGTCTGCATGGAATTGAAAAGCTTACACGAATAGTCAAACCCCCAAAATGACTTAACATGCAACACCCCCAGATTCAAGTGGATTAAATCCAAATAGAGTCTAAACAAAAAAAAAGAACGCATTTTGGCAGCTCATGCACAAAGCTCTACCTCTTGGTTACTGTCTAACTCATATTACCCCAAACACTTCTAGTGACTGCTCTAACTACCCCACTATATCCAAACTCTAGAATACTTTGCTCTAAAGTGCCCACTGAGTAAAACAATCCAGGAAACAGCTTATACAGCTTTTAAGATAGCAGAAGGTGAAGCAATATCTACACACTCAAAGACATCTTCCAAGTGACCAATATTAAGAACCTCAAGAAACAGAACGTGGCAATGTAGCTACATATTTTTTGCATCTACGAAATTTGGCGCTGGTATATACAAGCCAAATGGGGTGGAAATACTATTCCACAGAATGCAATCACAAGTATAATTAGTGCCAAATTGAACTTCGAAATCAAACTACTAGGCAAAATCTCTTACCGCATGAGACAAAAACCTTATGCATGCAAAAATATCTTAAACTTCTTAGAATATTCTATATAAATATGTAATTGTAAATCATATAAACAAAATGTATATAATAAAGTATGCTTAAATGCGTTTTTCTTTTTAAAAAAAACATGTTAAACAATATATTATTTATTTAAAAACACGTTAAACAATATATATTATTTATTTAAAATATATATGGGCTAGGTGCTGGAAAAAGGACCGAAAATGACAATTTTTTCAAAGTAGATTTTTTCGCATAAATTAATTTAGAATAAGGCTAGGATCTTTTTTTACTTAAAACACAAAGGTAGTTGTGTTAATAAAATTTTGCAGTATAGTTTTTTAAAGTTTGTGTTTTCTTATAATCAATTATAAGATTTACAACACAAAAATTGATTTTCCGAAGATCTTTTATTTTGTCATTTTCGGTCCTTTTTCCAGCACTCAGCCCATATAATAATATATTAAGTAATGTATAACAAATATAAAATATGCTAATTAATTGCAATATTCTTTAGTACACATTACTCTGGTTATACTGACATTTGGATATAACAACATCATAGTAAAATCTGTCTATAATGACAATTTTTTTAAAAAATTTAATATAAAATGTCGGTATAACTCACTGTATCGACATATTGAATTTTTTTACTAATAACTCAAAAATGTCGATATAACCAGAGTGATGTGTACTAATTTATTACAAGCATATTTTATTAATTGTGATAAAAAATATTATTCTTTATAATCGCTATCATTATTATAATTTTCACCATTGCTTATATTTATTTATTTATTTTTTTTTAAAAAAAACGCATCTAAGCATAACCTTTATTTATAATCTCAATTTATAAAATGTTCCAAATACATGTATAAATTAATATTAGAGTATATTATTATAAAGAGAATTTAAAGGTTGTAAGCAGCTTATTAGCTGCTTTAGATTTAGAACTAATTTTACTATAGGATAGTTTGCATAGCAGTTCGAATTCATATTTTAGTTTGCGTTTTAGTATATTAACCATTGCTTCTGCTAGAAGCAAGTTATTTCCCCATTTGGCCTGGGTATACCAGCACCAAATTTCGTATATAGTAGTTATGTGTTGCCAGATTGCTGCATACTTTTCCTTGGGGTTAGAAATATTTGAAGCTTTGAATATGTCCTTCCACGAGGAGGGGATGTTATAGTTTGAGAATTTAAAGACTTTATAGGCTATGCTCCAGATTGTCTTACTCAAGGAGCACTTTAGACTAAAGTGTTCTAAGGTTTGTGTAGTGTGTGGGCAGTTGGGACAGTCTCCAGAGATATTAGGACTAATATGAGCTAACCAGAATATGTCTTTCTTCTTATTTAGTATATTTTCTTGTTTGATCCACTTATACGTAGAGGGGGAGTCTATACTTGGATCTCTATTCTCCTTATCATTCCTATTGTGAGTTTGTTGATTGTACATGTTCTTGAGGATACTTTTGACTGAAAAAAGATTACCTCTTAAGTCTTGTATTTCGATTTGTTTTAATGGCCAAGGCCATGAGCTGTCTACTAGGATCTTTCTCTTGAACCGGCCCCAGGCTACAATATATGGTTTCTATCTATCTGGCCAGCCTCTATTTTTACATGGTTGCCTCGATAAGGAGTTAGAAATTGAGGTAATTCCTCTATCATAAAGCTTCTGATGTATAATATCTCTCTCTGTATTTGCCCAAAATGATTCGCTCGAGAAGAGCTTGATAAGGACTGAGATCAGTCTTGCGTCAAGAAGATCTCTTAGTATAGGAGCTGCTAGTCCTCCTTGTTCATAGCTATATTGGAAGGTGGAGGGTTGTGGTAGCATTCTTGACTTGTTCTTAATCCAGTTTGTGATAAGTTTTTGATTTCTCCTAGTTGTTTTCTGGATGGTGGAAGAAGATATAAGAGATACCAAATCTTGGAGATAAGTAGTGTTTTAGCGACTAAAATTCTGCCTTGTAATGAGAGATTTCTCTGTGCTAAGGATTGTATCTTGTTGATTTTTTTAAGTATCTCTGCCCATAACTTTTTGCTAGGTTCTCCTTTCATATTAATTTCATATCCAAGAATTGTGATTGAGTCTTGGTTCTGATCAATAGCTTTAAACTCGGACTGGTTGGGTAGCTTTATCCTGCGAGCATTATCTGTAATTGGGAGCAGTATAGTTTTAGATTTGTTAATAGAAGCATTTGAAGCTTCCTCGTATTTCCTTAGGGTCTCGTTAAGATTAGCCCAGTCTGAGACAGAGCCAATTCCTATTGATAAATCATCGGCATATGCTAAGATTTTAAAATAAAGTTCTTTACGGGAATGCCTCTAATATTTAGATTAATTGAGTATATCAGAGGATTTATAGCTAGGACATAGAGGAGAGGGGAGAGAGGATCTCCTTGTCTATCTCCCCGTTCTACTCTAAAAGGGCTAGATATTCTTCCCTTGTCAACTATATGGGCTCTGTATGTAGCAAATAGCGAGCTTATTATTCTGATGAATCTGTAATCAAAATTCATTTTTTCTAGAACTATTTGTAAGAACTGATGATTTACTCTATCGAAGGCTTTTTGTTGATCTAACAAAAGAAGCCAATGTTGCTTAGACTGGTCTGTTTGATTTCTAAGGACTGTTAAAATGTCTGATGCTGAGTCAGCTATTGATCTTTTGGCGATAAAAGCCTGTTGAGCTGGTCCAATTATGGTATCACAAATCGTGTTTAGTCTGTTCGCCAGGACTTTCATAAAGATTTTTGCATCAGTATTAATAAGGGAAATAGGTTTCCAGTTATTGACATTCATCAGATCATCTGTTTTTTTTGGAATTAGAGTAATAAGGCTTATACTCCATGAGTTGGGTATGCAACCCTTTTCAATAACATTATTAAATAGCTTTGTGAGTACTGGAAGTATTAGCTTCTTGTATCTTTATAGAACTCGTAAGTGAACCCGTCTACTCCTGGAGACTTATTGTTGGGCAACTTGTCAATTACTAGACCAATTTCTTCCTCCATTATCGGCCTAATAAGGTTATTATTTTGGTTAGCAGTGACTTTTGTAACATTTTCTAGCAGATGATTGGCTGCTATAATATTAATGTCTTCTGTTTTGTATGTATTTTGGTATATATTTCTAATATAATCAAGTGTGTGCTCCTGCGATTGGTTATTTATAGACTCTGGGTCCTGGATTGTGGAGCATCCCGAAGTCGTGTGCTTCATTTTGTAAAGAGAGAAGAAATATTTAGTTGATTTCTCTCCCTCTTCGACCCACTTAGCATTTGATCTAATACGCCACTTGTTAGAGAGCTGTTCTAGCTCCTCTTGTAGTTGAATTCTGAGATCTTCCTTAATAAGCTCTAATTCTACAAGATTAGAGTTTCTGGCAAGTTTATTCTTGATACTACATATTCTTCTGTGTATTTTCTGTATTCTTTTTTCTGGTGCGATTTTTGGTTTGAAAGCTCTGCAGATCGATTGAATCATGCACTTGTGACAGTCCCAATCTGTTATAGAGCTAATATTCCGTATTTCATTGTAGATTTCTTCTTTTAGCTCCAAATTGTCCCAGCAGCTTCTGTTAAATTTCTATGTTGATGGGACTTTAGTTTGATTAGTGTTAAGTTAGCTAACTACCAATAGATGATCTGAGTTGCCAAAGCTTGTATAGGTATTTGCGCAGAGATAGCTATGGCTTGCCTCAATGAATATATAGTCTAGTCTAGTTGGCATACTTTGGTTGTTTTGTGTATTCTGATAGAAAGTGAGAAATTGACTTTCTTTTGAAAACAGAGCTATGTCTACAAACTCGGTTATGAGGTTTTCTAGTTTAGCTCTTGATTGATCAGACTGTATAGCTGCTTGACTGATTCGATTCTTATATGGGTCCAAGTTTGTATTAAAGTTGCCTCCTATTATACATATATGCTCTTCTGTGCTTTGCAGGGTCCAATTTTGGAAAAAAGTACATCTCTCTTCATGTGAAGGAGGGGTGCAGATATTTGTAAAGAAGAAGGGTTGCTGTTTAATCTCTGTTTTGGTGGAGGTTACTCTTCCATTATATGATTTTTTAGTATCAAAAAATTTAATATTTTTGTTGCCTGCTAATATAGCAGTTTTTGATGACCAGAATGAGTCAAATTGTGCCAGGAAATTTCTTATTTTAGAGTTTTTTAAATTAGCTTCTTGTAGCATTATAATGTCTAAATTATAGGATTTTAAAAGGGTAAGAGTATTTTGTGCTTTAGGTCTGTTATTTAGACCTTTTATATTGAGTGTAGCGATCTTAATCATGTGAAATAAATTTGGGGTTTGTGCTACACTAATTAACTCCTCTTTTTTAGTGTTCAGTTCTGGGTCTCTTTTTTGTGAACCTTTTGATCCTCTATAGGGGTAATAGCTATCACCAAGACCTTTTTTCTTATTCTTGAGTTTTTGTTTTTTTGAGACTACCATAGTAAATGGAGGGTCTTTAGGGTCTTGATCCTTTGATTCTGTCATGCTATTATTGTTTGGAGGAATAGCTTTAGGGGTAGTTTCGTTTGGTATATCTGTTGTGTTCTTTACTGTAAACTCAATAATCATTTCATCTACTAGAGTTTCTATATTATTACTAGTTTTATTAGGAGTTTCTGGCATTGGAGTGGAACTTCTGCTAGAAATTGAGTTTGTTTCTATTTCTATCTCTTTGATATCTGACTTAGTGTAAGGGTTGTCTTCACTAATTTTTAGATCTATGGAAGATAGTTTTTGGGCAGTCGTTTGCCTTAGTTGGGCTCTGGCTTCCTTGAGTTCTTGTCTAACTCTGATAGAAGCTTTCAGTTCTTCACAATCTTTTTTAATATGTTCTTCTCACAGAAAAAGCAGACTTTTGGGGCTTCTTTCCAGTCTATAGAGACTTTGTGATCATCAATATGTGTACTTCTGGACTACTTGTTTTATATCTTTAAATGCTTTTAGAATAAAGTCTCCTATTGTATCTGCATTACCCATTGGGGTGCCCCGAAGCTTAACCGTAAGGAAGAACCTTCTGATATTAACTGGAATATAACCAAAAAAGGTTTGTTTGAATAGGCTAATACCCTTAGAGGCATATTGCTGTACTTTTTCTTTGTTTTTTTTTTTTTTTTTTTTTTTAACCGCAATTAAGCGTATTTTATTATTTTAACTATTAAATTTTATATACAGTTATTATT